>JACEFZ010005756.1:0-46150 GCA_014155875.1 Cepaea nemoralis
CCCCCCCGGGAACGTCCGCCCTGCACATGGCTGTTTAGCCTCCTTCCCGTTATTGGGCCTTCCATTCACCATAGGCTGTTCTTCCGGAAACCAGAAGTATGCAGTCTGCAGATGACATCCACACAGTGAGCTTTCAATTCGGACTTTCCACATAATGGATTTGCTATCCAAGCAATATTCCATTTCGTGCCACTAGGACACTTTTTCCACCTTTTATGAAGCCCACACAGTGTGCTTTCGATTCGGTCTTTCCACATAATGGATTTGCTATCCAAGCAATATTCCATTTCGTGCCACTGGGACACTTTTTCCACCTTTTATGAAGCCCACACAGTGAGCTTTTGGTTCGGACTTTCCACGTAATGGATTTGCTATCCAAGCAATATTCCATTTCATGCCTCTGGGGCGCTTTTATAACCGACATACCTGTGGTATGAAGTGCGGCAGTCTAAATACTTCTTCATGCATGTAGTTAAAGTAAGCTGCAGTCAACTTGAGCTTGTTGATATCTCCATAGAGCTTGTCCTCAAATGAAGCAGGTGTGGGCCAAAATATCTTTCTCTGTTCTGCATATATTGGGCACTCCTGCAGCAAATGTTTAGCTGTCATTTTACCAGTTCCACAATTGCATTCATCGGTATCTCCTATCTTTAGTTTATTGAACAAGTGGTATTTCATCCTGTTATGTCCTGTGCGAAGTCTGAAGATTGCTACTTGTTCTCTTCGGTCGAGTTTGTAATATGCATCATCCTTCTGGTGACCTGGATGCTCTGATTCCCATTTGGTTCTATAAGTGCTTTTTATCAACCTCTTTGCCTCGTTATAGGTTATGTCTATGTCAGGCTGTGGTAGTCGTCCGCCCTCTTTTGCCAGTCTGTCAGCCTCTTCATTTCCAGGTATATTGCAATGTGATGGTATCCACTGTATTACAACTTTTTTGGATTTCTGGCATAGACCATGGAGTGCTGCTCTTAGGTCAGCTATTTCTGTGCTGTAATTGCTCTTCAGTATTGAGACAGCTGACTTTGCATCTGTAAAGATAGCTATTTGCGTCTCTTTATTTTCCTCCATCAAGAGCATTTCTGCTGCAGTTTTCAGAGCCTCTACCTCTGCTTTGAAGTTACTTGAAAACTTTCCAGTTGCCACTGAATGTGTTTTTTTCACTCCATTTTTTAAATTTAGGAGAATTCCTCCTCCTCCATTCTCTACTGAATTTTTGGCTGATCCATCTGTATATGCATGGGTCCAATTGCTGCTTGGGTAATGTTCTTTTATGTAGTTTAGGGTTATTGTAACAGTAAGGGAGGAGTACTGGGGTATTATTAGAATCTAGTGAGAAACAGATACAGCACGATTGAGCATCGAGAGTGAAAGGGAGAGAGATGCTCAATCGTGACGTATTGGGTTGGCAAGGGCAGTTAAGATCCGGCCTTTGACTTGAGTGGAGGTTAACCTCAGACCTTTGTCATCATCTACAAATAAACGTTATATCAACAAGAAAACAACATGCCTTCGAGTTCTTATACACTGGTATAGGACGCGAAATGGTGCCGTGACCAGGATACTAGATTTGGCCGTCGCGGACGCAATCAGAAGTACTAGGAAACCTTCAAAGAATCCAGACCAGACTGCCTAACAAGAAGGTATTTGGAACAGACGTTTTCTCGAGTCAGTTTTAAAAGGAGCTACTGTCTGTTCGAAGTTTTTTTCAAAGTCGGGAACCGCTTGTTATTGTTCCATGCTCCGGTCAATTAACTCTTAGAAACAGTTTCGGCACGTGGTAGAGCAACCAGCGAAATGATGCCCAGTAAAGTTCAGTAATCTGCAAATACAGAGGCCGAAAGCCCGCCCAGGGGTGGTCCTCTATAAGGTTTTACAAGAGGCTTGATATAGCCGTTGTCTGAACTTTGGCGTTATCAAGGGGCTGGTTATAGCCGTTGTCTGAACTTTGGCGTTATCAAGGGGCTGGTCATAGCCGTTGTCTGAACTTTGGCGTTATCAAGGGGCTGGTCATAGCCGTTGTCTGAACTTTGGCGTTATCAAGGGGCTGGTCATAGCCGTTGTCTGAGCTTTGGCGTTATCAAGGGGCTGGTCTTAGCCGTTGTCTGAACTTTGGCGTTATCAAGGGGCTGGTCATAGCCGTTGTCTGAACTTTGGCGTTATCAAGGGGCTGGTCTTAGCCGTTGTCTGAACTTTGGCGTTATCAAGGGGCTGGTCATAGCCGTTGTCTGAACTTTGGCGTTATCAAGGGGCTGGTCTTAGCCGTTGTCTGAACTTTGGCGTTATCAAGGGGCTGGTCATAGCCGTTGTCTGAACTTTGGCGTTATCAAGGGGCTGGTTATAGCCGTTGTCTGAACTTTGGCGTTATCAAGGGGCTGGTTATAGCCGTTGTCTGAACTTCAGCGTTATCAAGGGGCTGGTCATAGCCGTTGTCTGAACTCTAGCGTTTCAAAAAAGGCTTACCATAGACTGAGTTTTGCTAATTTCAAGTCGCCAGCCACCTACGTTGTCCCTATTTCAAGACGTCGATGATGTACCCCACCCGGGGTGAAAACAAAGACTACAAGTATCAGATGGGACCCGACCAGGGGTTGAAGTTTATCCCGGCATCCCTAAAGAAGTGACGAAATTACCTGGGGGAAGAAACAGACTACCCGAACTCTGCTACCTGAACTCCGCGACTAATTTTCAGCTGAGACAGGCTCCTGGTGATCGAACGAAATCTGACGCTGAGGCGAGGAAAGTACGGGCTTGAGTCAGGAAACAAAAAGAAGGTGAAATTGTGTGGTACCCAAATCTAGAAACTAACAGTAGTTAAACAAGTGAGTGTATTCCTTAAATTAAGAAATTGAAATTGTGTGGTTCTTTGCTTGCTTTGTTTCAGTATATTTCAGCATGGCGGAACAGGACACCTTAGCACAGATTCATCACAACACAGTTGAGAATTATTTCGGCTGAGATAGCATAAAGAGTAAAAATGTACCTGAGCAGAGACTTAGGAAGCGTGACTGCTTGGTTAGGAGAATTAAAGGTGGCAGTCAGCGAGGTAGAAGGTTTCATACACTGGTTACAGAGTAATGTAAGAGGTAATGAGATAAAAAGGAACAACAAGAATAGCCGAGGACAGCCACTAGTTGATGAAGATAGAGGGCAGTATAGAAGCATTTATGTTAGTCCAAGGATGACTAGGGTTGGGAGCTGGTACAATGATCAGAGATACAGAAATGGGCATGAGAGAGATTGTTCTAGAAGTTGGCCATCCTATACGGTAAGCGCTAGAAAAAAACGTGACGAATGGTTTGAAAAAAGACAAAGACAATATCTAAACTCAGGTGTAAGAGACAGAGTTGAACCTGTAAATAAAATACAGACTAGTCCTAAAATGGTTGCGAATGTGACTAGTAGACAGGAAAAGAAGACGACGGTATTAGTAAGGAAAAGAAACCGAGAGACACAGACGCAGGCAGGTAATACGATAGAAAATTGTACACAGACTCAGGTAGATACAGTAGAGAAAAAGGTCCAGGTACAACCAGCCAGCAAGATAACAAAGGGAACTCAAACTGACTTAATAGAGACTCAGTCAAAACCAACTCATTTGACTAAGGGAGACAAGGTTGAAGTTAGGAAAGATGGACAGACGAGGACCAAGAACGAAAGAAAGCCAATGAAGAAAAGTATTAAGGAAAGGAATAGTAGGATTGTAAATAGAGGTAGTGCCATGTCAAGTTCTTCAGCTATAGACAGGAAACTAATTCCCAAATGGTGTAGGAATATTAGCTGTCAGAGTTCAAGTTACAGAGAAGATATTCCTACAGCCGAATATTATAGTGATGCTGAAACAGATATTATTACTGATGATTCAGAGAATGAGAGAGCTGCACTACAAGCAGATCCTGAATCGAAGTGTGATGTTCCCTCATACGGAGTAGTTGCTGGTAGAAAGACGGACAGAGTTATGGGTAGTGACTCTTTCGAAATAGATACTAGCTTATATGACAAGAAAGTAGGGAAGGATAAGGGACGAAGACCGAGAAAGAGAAAGAAAGTCAGACGTTCTAAAGACGACTATGGGAATAGGGCCGACGTGTTTGCAGTAAACTATAATGAGTCTGATGAAGGAACTATTATTAGTGTGTCATCTGAAGACGAGATGGGAAGGTATAAACGTTACGTAAGGTACACAGGAAATAGTGAGCAGACTGACGCAAATAAAGGAAATAGAAAGGACTCATTTAAGAAGAAGAATAGTGGTAGACAGTTAGCGGGAATTTACTCAACGACAGAAAGTGACTTAAGTAAAATAGAAGACCTTAGGACCTTAAGACCTGAGTACTTTAATAAGTTGACAACAGATAGTGAAGATGACATTATAAGTGAAAGACGGGTTAATGTATTGAAAGACAGTGAAGTGTTTAACTTGGACACACTCTATAACGGTTAAATTTCCTGGGGTGAGGAAGGAAAATGGAATCGTTTTGGTGTATGAGAAGAATTGCGATTTGAGCATATAGGTATATGAGCTATCTAAAATAGGCAGATGAATTTTGTTGGTGTAGTATCACATGGTACAAAATAGTCGAGGGTGTTGTTGAGGATAGAGAGTTACGGCAAATGATATTCCACGTGGATTACGTAATACAGGATATCGTCTGTTTGGTTACGATGTAGGGAGAGTAAATTAAGTAAAATAGAGTAGATTCAGGACAGAATTAGTAGAGGGTGAGAGATAAATTAAGTATGAATGTTCGTATTAGAAGTGGTTTGACTCAGAGCTATGACGTGATGTCCGAGATAGTTTTGCTTGTTGGTTGGGAAGAAAGAATAGTATTGTAGACAGGTGAACCGAGACTGTCTGGTGAGGAGATATAGATTGAGGAGGTACTGAGTATCCTGTATGTAAAATAGCCAGTTGAACGTGAGAATAAAAGTAAAAGACTGTAGAAGTGGATGCTTGAAAAATACGAGTTACGTCGTACTTGTGGAGAAAGAAGAAAGTTGTTGTGGGTGGAGAAGTATAGAATAATAGTTACGAGATTTGTGACATGTTGGAATGAAGTTTGTTTTAAAGAGATAGTAAATAGTGCTGTGAAAGCGCTTTCAATATAAGTTGCGAGAGGTAATGTAGGGTCTGACCTTCGTATAGAAGTGACTGATTGAGTAAAGTAGAGATATAAGAAAGCAGTGAATTGAGAAAGTCCTCTGGAATAATTCGTCTGGTTGTGCGTTGTTCATACGTGAGTATAACTATCAGACAGGTGTTCGTCGCGATGACGAGAGAGACGTGTGGTGACGTCGCCTAAGGGAAGTACATAGATAAAATGTAAGAGTGGCGTTGATAAGTCTTGTGTCAATATGTGTAGAGGAGATCAATACGTGTAGATATGTGGTGTTTTGTTGTAGTAATAGTATGGAGACGTTAGGTTGTCGCGATGCGAGAGTAGGCGTGAGATGAGAGCGAGGTTGTGTGTCATTGTCCGTGTGAATATGAGAAGAGTGGTTGATAAGTGATGTTGAAAAACCGTGAAACATAGAGAGATAGAAAGAGAATGATTGGAGAATTGTGATGTTTTTTTTTGTAGAATGTCTGACGTTGAAAGTTATATGACGGAAACAGAGTTAACATTCTGAATGATGTTTCACAAAACTTGTTTAGTATTCTTGACAGGGAAATGTCGAAGCAAGAGTGCCTAAGACTGAGAAACGAGGAAAGAGAGGTCTGCTGTCGATTATAAGTGGTGTGGCTTGCAGTTCTGAAAGAATTCCGATAAATAAGAGTGAAAGATAAGAAGGTAAACAAGGTCAGTATAATGAATGTTGGAGAACGTGTTCCGAGGAGGGTGACGGTTTGATTGTCGTCACGATGCAAGAATGATATGTGAGACTTGAGGATAGCTTAGAGTAGTGCTGGTGAGACGTTGAGAGTACTGATGCAGTAGAATGAAATATTAATTGCGTCGGGTAGACGAGAAGGTGGAAGTAGAATTAGTTGTTTTGGTGAGAGGTCTATAGTAAATAGACAAAGTTTTGTTGGATGTAGGAGAGTGGAGATACTGTAGTTAACAGTAAGGATTAGGAAGTGGTAGTGATGATTGGTACAAAGCCATGGGAAACAATTGGTGTGCCGAGCCACAAGTTAATTGATAAGTAGATGATGGCTGGTACATTAAGATGATATTAGAATAATCGCCACAGTAGTAATGGATAAAGTGAGGGACCTGTAGTTCACAGAGCTTGCTTAAGGTATTTGTGATGTGTATGATTTAGTTTTGAAAAAGATAGAAAATTGTGAGGGGAGATAATCAAAGTTTGACTTCCAGAAAAAAGGAACGGTCAGTTGTTGGGTAGTGATTTTGGTTGAGGAGAACAAGTATTGTTCAACGTTATGATGATCTGTAGATAACAGAAATAGATATATATATATGTATATGTATATAAGTATTGTGGCATTAATGCTTGACATTGAATGGTTTTGTTTTATAACAAAATAGGTATGAATTGTAGGAAGAAATATGTGTTACAGTGATTAATATGGGAGGCCAAGGTTGATGGGCCACTGTACGTAGTAATTTGAAGGGAGTTGTATTTTTTTTTTTGAAAACCTTCTCTTTAGCGAGAAGACAATTGTTTTATTGCCTCATGTATAAGGTTTTTTTGTTTGATTTGGTCCTGTAAAATGATTGTTATTATTTTAGAATAGGGTTATTGTGTTCTTAGACTTTTATGTGTAAACTACTGGTCCGTAAAAGAGACCAGTAGTAGTAGGTAAAAATAGATTAGGATGTAAGTTGTATTATTTTAATCATCGTCACCATCATCATCACTATCATCATCATACTTTTAGTTGAGTTGCGGGGAAACATAAATGATTGTTACAAAAATTTGGGGGGGATTTGATGTCCTGTTGTGATTTTATTTCGCTGTTTTGTGTGTTAAATAGTAGTTAATTAAGTTATGTTTAAATTACAGGGATTTGTCTAGAATAAAGACAATACAGGGGGCCTTAATTATGACCCTTCGTTCAGAAAAGAGTTAATAAAACTACGGAGAGCTAATAGAGAGATATATTCTCTTTGTGAAGAATAAGTTCATGGGTGATGTGATAATCAGCATAATGAGGGGAATATGGTACTGGAAACATATACCTGGGGATGGTTATGGGAAACTTTAGAGATACACTAAAGTAAGCATTAATTAGAAATATATGGGATTAGAAGCCACATGGGAGAAGAAAAGATTAATGAATATATTCAGTGGGCTAAAGCTGAGAAAAGTTTTGAACATAGTTTCCGGGGGGTCAGAAGAGCCATGATATACACGAGATTGCTGGGTTATAAAAGAATAAGAAAATTACCCCAGATGAAGAGTAAACATGAATTGGATCCATGTTTGACTAGACACTGTGGATAACAGTACAATAGAAAAGGGTAAAGTGTGTAAATGAGAAATGAACATAAAGGGAGACATAGTAACATGGGGTGTTTGTGGGTCCGTAATAAAGGGACTGAGATAAAGTTGATTGCAAGCAGTCACAGACATGAGTGGTTATTTTTGCTGCTGTAGATTACGGCATGAATTATGAATTGAGAGGTGGAAGATTTTAGAGAGGCATTGGGTTACATGGCCTGGGTAGGATGTAAATGTTTATCCCTTTGGGTGTATTAAGCTTCAGAGATAGAATAATAAGGGGTTGCTAGAGTAATGAATATAGTGGTCAGATTACAATGTTGTGATGGTTATTATTTAAGGGGAGATTTCAGGGTTGCTGGGTTGCTGTTGATAACGGCATAACTGGAGCATTTTAGTAGATATGCCCATAAGAAATGGACATTAAGAGAGAACCTGAGGTATTGGAGAAGATTAGTTATACGAGGTGATGAGGTTATGTGAGATGTTGTGTATAATGTTGGAGGAGGTCTTAAGGGATAATAGACTTTTTTAATTGTGACCTCGGGAGGTGTTTTGTGGTTTACATTACAATGTGAGGTTGAGGTAAGGTAGTGTCTGTAATATATAGACACTTATAAGTGAAGAATATTTTTGGATGATGGTTGGTATTTGATGCTGTAGATAGCAGCGTAAACTGTTACCATAATGAGTGGTACTGGGGGAGATATAATTGGTATAGACTTTATTACATAAAGTCTCAAAGAACATAGGGGTGTAAAGGGGTGTGTGATTTAGGTGAATGTTGTTTTTTTTTTGAAAGAGTTCTATTTCTTCTTTTAAATTCCGGTGGCCACCGATTCTTTGTCTTCCTATCGTGTGAAAGTAATTTCAGGTTAGTTGAAAGTGGGGGATTTGTAGCGTTGGTGATAAAAATGAGTTGGTGTTAGTGTTTGAAATTTTAAGCAGGTTACTTATGAAGAGAAGAAGGAGTATTTAAGAAGACGTGTTATGATGTTATGATGTATTATATAAAGTTAAATTTGAAAGGTTATTAAAGATATGTAAATATGTTATGTTTGGTTGAAGGGCCAGGAACGAAGAAGAAGTGGGTTGACTATATAGCAGGGGAAAGAGTTAAAGAAATAAAATGTTTAATTAAATTGGAGTTGGTTTGGGGAAGATTTGAGGAACTGTGAGAAGTAAGGAAAAAGAGGGAATAGAGTATGGGGATTAGGAGTAAAGATTTTTCCTTTATAAGGAAAATTCTTTATTCAACATGGGGAGGTGTAACAGTAAGGGAGGAGTACTGGGGTATTATTAGAATCTAGTGAGAAACAGATACAGCACGATTGAGCATCGAGAGTGAAAGGGAGAGAGATGCTCAATCGTGACGTATTGGGTTGGCAAGGGCAGTTAAGATCCGGCCTTTGACTTGAGTGGAGGTTAACATCAGACCTTTGTCATCATCTACAAATAAACGTTATATCAACAAGAAAACAACATGCCTTCGAGTTCTTATACACTGGTATATTATTTCTCTTCTTTCGGTTTCATGCTGAGTGTTCTTTTTCTCAATACCAGGAATGTTTTCTATCATCTCAGGCAGTAGCTGCTGTCTCCAAGCTGGGAACTTGTCTGCATTGTAAATGGGTTTGACTGTTGATATGTTAAGTATGGGATCTGCCCTAATCTTTCGTTTTGCAGTTTCTACAAAGTTGCTACGCTTCAGTCTTCCCTTTCCAAAACCACTAAACCTTTTATACATAGGGTGGTCTGTCAATCTTCTAAATTTTTCAGCTTGTTGCTGGGCTCTGCTATCTCTTCTATCCTGCATTGGTTGTAAACAAGTGATCTTTTCTAGTTCATTAATAGGCGTTGTCTTCAGGCTTCCAGTTATGATTCGCATTCCTTGATTTTGGACTCTACTTATTTTGTTAAAGTTTGACTTAGCTGCTGTTGCCCAAGCTGCAATGCCATATTCCGGTACTGGCCTCACCCGTCCAGTATATAACTTCTTGAGAACTTTCTCATCTGCTCCCCACGTTGTACCAGCAAGCTTTTTCATGATTGTCATTCTTTGCCTTGCTCTTGTTCGATTTTTCTCAACCTGTGTCTTCCATGTCAGGCGACGATCAAAGGTGACTCCTAGATAGTTTGGATTTTCTTCATGGCGCAATATTTTTCCATTCAATACCAGCTTAGGTTGCTGAGTTTTAGTTGAGAGGGAGAATACTGTGCATGTTGTTTTCTCCTCACTTATCTTCACTAGCCATGATTTTGACCAGTCCTCTAGTGCTAATAGGGCTTGCTGTATTCTGCTGTTAGCTGTACTAATATATTCTTCAGATGTCCATATGGCTAGGTCATCTGCAAAGGATGATGTGTGTACTCTGGCTGGAAAATTTTCCGTGATGTCGTTTATATATGCTAGGAATAATGTTGGTGAAAGAACTCCTCCTTGGGGGACACCTTGCTCCAACAGCATCATTTTGCTGGTTTGTCCTTGTACTTTTGTCCTGGCAGTTCTGTTCTCAAGGTAGTGGCTGATCCATTTGTACATTTTCCCACAAACATGCATTTTTTGCAGTTTTACTTTCAGTCCTTCCTTCCATACTTTATCAAATGCTTTTTCTAAATCTATCCAGACCGCTAGTGTGTGCTTTTTCTCTTAAAAGGCATCCTCTATTTCCTGAGCTATATAGGTTATTTGATCTTCAGTGGATCTGTACTTTCTGAATCCTGCTTGGTGTGGTGTTAAGAGTTGGTTTTCTTCCAGATGCCATGTTAGCCTGCCATTGATAATGCGTTCCATTAATTTTCCTACACAGCTAAGAAGACTGATAGGTCGATAGCCATTTGGTTCTTCCAGGTCTTTTCCTTTCTTTGGGACTGGTATTAGTATAGCTTCCTTCCATGCCTGTGGGACTATTCCTCTCTTCCAGCTGTAATTTAGGACTGCTAGTAGTTTCTTTTTTGCCTTAGTGCCTAGTCCTATTAGCATTTCATTTGTGATTCCATCCTTTCCTGGTGATGTCTTCTTTTTTAGGGTATTAATTGCCTGTTCCATTTCTTCCATTGTTAGATTTGCCATCATATATTCTGCTGCTGTCTCTGTATATCTATGATGTATCTGTTTATCTTTGATTGCTTTCTTCTGTTTGGCTGTAATATCAATGTGGTTTGCACTGGCATAGTGTTCCATTAGTGCATTTGCAGCCTTTTTTCCTGTAAGCAAGGCATTTCCTTGTTTAATTGTTATTTGTTTGTTTCTAGGTCCTTCATTGTTCATGGCTTTCACTAGTTTCCATAGTTTGTTTCCATCCCTGTCAAAATTCAGGTTTTCTGTTTTTTTCCTCCAATAATCTCTTGTTGTTTGATTTACTGTTCTTTTATATTTTGCTGAGATGGCTTTGAGAGAGATGTTCGCTTCAGTTGTTTGTTCTCTCTCTGCGGTCTTCCTAGCATCTTCAACTTTGTCCTCCAAAATTTGTAGTTCCTCAGTCCAGTATGGTTTGTAATTTTTCCTCGCTCCTCTTGGAATAGCCTCAGTGGCCGCCTGTATTATTGCTCTGTTTAGACTTTCCACAATTTGCTTCATGTTGCCATATCGTGTATTTATGTTTTCACAATATTTGTCTGTTAGTATGGAAAATCTGTCCCAATCTGCTCGTTTGTAATTCCAGCGAGGCAAAGGCTTTTGCTCCTGTGGAACATACTCCATATTTATTACAAGCTTGATTGGTCTATGGTCACTACCTGCTAATTGGTCCAGCACATGGCGATCGATTTTGTGGAGGATGTCTCCTGTGCAGAAAGGTAAGTCTGGAGTAGAAGTGGTAATCCATCTTCTGGAGTAGAAGCTCGGTGTGTCATCCGCTTTGTTGAGTAGATGGAGATTTGAGTCTATTTCCCAGTCCTCCACTTCATCTCCTCTTTTGTCAGTATCTGGGTATCCCCATCTTTCTGAGCGGCTATTAAAGTCTCCGACAACAATGCAATTTGTGTCAGTTATTTCCATGTTTGAGAGTGTAAGATCCTTATCTGCCGGGCTATACAGATTGTAAATTCTTATTTTCATGTCCTTTATCATTATATCAACACCTATAATTTCCGTTTGGTTGTCAGAGATCACAGATACTTCGCTGCAAGGTATTGTATTTCGTGTAAGTATTACAACTCCTCCTTTGTGTCCTTCGCGGTCGAAACGTGTGGCCTGATATCCCTCGACTGAAAATGTGCGATTGGCGTTGAGGTGTGTCTCTTGAATGCATGCCACATCTATTCTATCTTTATGAAGACGCTGTGTTAGGGAGGCTTTCTTGTTATAAACTCCTTCGGCATTCCATTGTAGTATGTTGAGAGTCCGGGGTGTTTGGTCAATAGCTCTTAACCTACTCCTCTGTGCCTTGACTCCACAGCACAGGGGAAGGTGACCACCAGTAGTCATGGGTGGACCCCCTCGAGGCAGGGGGCCCGGCACTATCACCGCCTGATGGGACTTCACGGGATTAGCACCATAACGATTTATTTTCATCTGTGGCATCATGAAATGATAAAGTTACGTTGCACTTCTTTGTCAAGCCTGTGGCTCAGTACATCCGATTTCGACAAGCATTTTTCGGGATGCTTTCCCTAGCCTTTGACTGTCCCCAGTCTATCTACAAGGCAGCAGGTTTGTGCGTCACTTCGTCTGGTCCCTTTCCCTTGACCTGTCCGACATGGGTGACCCTACCAGTAGCTGTGCTACCGTCGGCATAGCTCTTGGGCTCATTGGAACGCTCAAGCCCCTCTACCTCGTCAAGGTGGACGCACTGCAGAGGGGGAAATGTTGTTCTGAGAGAGCGGTTATCTTCTTTGTATGAAGACTACTCAGAGTGAACTCAAAGCCGTTATGTTCATTGAAACGTGACCTTGGGTGCCTGAAGAATTAAGCCAATTGCTCCTTTGGTTGGAAAGTAAGAAGAAATTTTCACTCGTGATTGCTCTAATAAATCAAAATGTTTTTCAACAAAAGCGAATATATCGATAGGGAAACCTCGGAGGTGGTTGGGCAAACTGGGTTGCCGACCTGCTGAAGAGGGGACCCAAATTCAAATCGCTTTATTGAGCTAGACCAGTTTTCAAGACGTCGCCTAGATGTGCCCTGTTATCGGGTGAAAAGAAAATATCAAGTCTGGTAGGGACTCGACCAGGAGCTGAAAGTGAAAGTGGCGAGACGTTAGAAGAAGGACATCATTGAAGTCACGTTATCGGTGGGATGGCCAATAAGTAATACGAACTCCAGACGTTTGGGTTATACGTGAACCGTGACGAGGAAAACTTTCAACGAACATACGTAAATCCACGCTTCTCTTGGATCAAGATGGTAATTAATTAAAATGTAACTGCTAAGAGAACATTTTTTTAATAAGATCGTTTAGATAAATGGTTATAAATGTGAATTTGCTTGTATAGTGAAATATTTCAGCATAGCAAAAGAAACAACAGGATATGGCAACAGGCAGAACCATCACAGCACAGTAGAGAAACAGGCATAATTGAGAATTATTTCAGCTGGGCTCAAGACGAGTTTTTTTTTTTCAGGTACCAAGGAATATGCAGAGGAAGAAGTAGGAATATTGTTTCAAGCTTGATAGAAATTACAGAGAAATAAGTATGAATTACCTACATATGGAATTGAAACGTATCAGTACATGGTTGGGAGAGTTAAAAGTAGCAGTTAATGAAGTAGAAAATTTTGTAGAAACGTTGCAGAACAGAACGACTAGACAAGAGCCTTATAGATTTAAGGTAGACTGTAATAGAGTAGGAAAGAATAACAGGAGACAGCCACTGCTTAATAAAGACAGAAGACAATATGGTTATGACGAACCAAGGCCTGATGTATATAGGGTAAAAGACGGTGAGAACAGACGTAATGGTGAAAGGTCGGACTGGTATAGCTGTTATAGATACAAGAATGGTCCTGAGAGAGACTTTTCCAATAAGTTATGGAAGTGGCCATCCTATAGCAAGAATGCTAGGAAAAAACGTGACGACTGGTTTGAACAAAGACGGAGACAGTATCTGAGGTCAGGGTCAAAGAACAGGGTAGGAAATGTAAGTAAGAATTCAACTACTAAGCTGGTTGCGAATCTGACTCTTAGACAAGAAAAGAAGAAAATAGACCAAGAGACTCAGACACAGGTGATTGAAGTGGTAGAACGGAACACACAAACACAGATTGATACAATAGAGGAAAAAGTCCAGGTACAACCAGCCAGCAAGATAATAAAGAGAAGTCAAACCGAGTTAGTAGAGACTCAGTCAAAATCAACTCACTTGACTAAGGGAGACACGGTTGAAATTGGGAAAGATAAACAGACGAGAACCAAAGACGAAAAGAAACCAAAGAGGAAAAGTATTGAGGAAAGAAATATAAACAGTCTGATGGTCAATAAAGGTACAACTGAGATATCAAGTTCCTCAGGTATAGACATTAAATTAATCCCTAAATGGTGTAGGAATGTTAGGTGTGAGAGTTCAGGTTATGGAGAGAATATTTCAGGTAAAGATATGGGAGTTGTACAGAAGCGGAGTATGAGGAATAGAAGTAAGAAGAAAAGCATACGTTCTAAAGCCGACTATGGGAATAGGATCGACGTGTCTGCAGTAAACTACTACTATGAGTCTGATGAGGGAACTATTATCAGTGTGTCATCTGAAGACGAGATGGGGAAATAGTAAACGTTATGTAAGGTATACAGGAAACAGTGAGCAGACCGACGCAAATAAAGGAAATAGAAAGAAAGCATTTAAGAAGAATAATAATAATAGACAGATAGCGGAAATTTACTCGACGACAGAAAGTGACTTAAGAAAAATAGAAGAATATATGACCTTAAGACCTGAGTACTTTAACAACAGATTAACAACAGATAGTGAAGATGACATAATTGAAGAAAGACGTACTAATGTACTGAGAGACAATGAAATATTTGGCTTAGATGCGCTCTATGGCTGTTAAAATTCCTTGGGTGAGGAAGGACATATGGAATTGTTTTAGCTTATGAGAGGAATTGCGGTTTGAGCATATAGATATATGGGTTGTCTAAAATAGGCACATGAATTTTTTTGGTGCAGCATCACATGGTACAGGGTAGGCAATAGTGTTGTTGAGGATAGAGAGTCACGAAAACTGATATTCTACGTGGATACGTAATACAGAATATCTTGTGTTTGGTTGCGGTGTAGGGAGAGTAAACAAGGTAGAAATTGAAATGTCCTTTGTCCGGAATGGATAGATACAGAGAGTTAATCACGTTGAGTGATGTATAACTGGTGTGATTAAAGTAGAGTAGATTCAGCACAGAATTAGTAGAGAGAGAGAGATAAACTAAGTATGAATGTTCGTACTAGAAATGGTTCGACTCAGAGCTATGACGTGATGTCTGAGATAGTTTCGCTTGGTGGTTTGAGAAGTAAGTATAGTATTGTTGACAGCTGAACCGAGAGTGTCTGATGAGGAGATATAGATTGAGGAGAAATTGAGTATCATGTGTAAAATAGCCAGTTGAACGCGAGAATATTAAGAGTAAAAGACTGTAGAAGTTGATGCTTGAAGAATACGAGTTCTTGGTGAGGGGGATGACGTAATTATATGATGCTTGTAGAGAAAGAAGAGGTGATTAAATCTGAGAAAGTTGTTGTGTGGAGAAGTATAGAATGATAGTTACGAGGTTAGTGGCTCAGCGGAATGAGGTTTGTTTTGAGAGATCGTTGATAGTGCTGGTTAGTGTGTAAAAGAGATATAGTTTGCGAGAGATAATATATAGATTCTGACCTTTGAAAACGAGTGAATGATTGAGAAAAGTAGAAATAAGACAAACATATGTGCGTCGAGAATGGATAGGATGATGGCAAGTGATAAGTACAGCATGCATGTACGAGGCGTTTAGTCCGTGCGTGAGTACAAGTGTAGACAAACAGGTGTTCGTCGCGCTGAGTGAAGCAGGAGTGAGGTTTTGAAACGCCGTCAAGTGTCAATGTGGGTGGAAGTGATCGACACACTTAGGCTTGGTAGTTGTTGATACATAGTTGTCCAATTGTCCAGAGAGTTGAATAGCCTTATTACACCTGTTGTCAATATCATCTTCTGGTTTGCCATTTGATGATATTATACTTCCTAGGCACTTGAGACTCTTTACTTGTTTCGAGAAATGTTCGTTTAGCTGAATTGTTGTTGTTTGTTCTTCTTTGGTTATAGTCGTTGCCTCTGTTTTGCTTGTGCTAAATTGTTAAAGTAGGTGATTAGAAAGGTGTGATGTCTTTTGTTTGGAATGTGTGATCTTGGACGGAAATTATGGAAGTTGTATGACAGGTTGACGGAAAGAGAGTTAACGTTTTGAATGATGTTTCAAGGAACAGATTTAGTAGCGTTGGAAGAGAGAGACATATCGAAGCAAGAATGCCTGATAGAGAGAATTGAGATAATATGGTTTGCCCAGTCGGAATGAGATTGGTCGTTAGGCATGTGCGGTGTTGTGTATGGTTTCTGATAGAGTTCCGATAAATAGGAATAGTAGTGAAAGATGAGTGAGGCAAGCAAGAGAATGTGATTAGATATATGAATGTAGTATAAATAGAGTACTAGAGAAGGTGTTCCGATAAGTGTGACTGATTTAACTATCATCGCGGTGCAAGAACGCTAGGAGAGACTTGAGGATAGCTTAGAGTAGTTGTGGTGAGATGTTGGAAAGTAATGATACGTTAGTTAATTGCGTCGGGTAGACGAGAAATTTAAAAGTAGAATTAGTTATTGGTACAGTAGGTAGATGTATTGGTGAGAGGTCTATAGTAAATAGAAAAAAAAATTTTTTTGCTGGTCGTAGTAGGGTGGAGATACCGTAGTTAACGGTAATGATTAAGTAGTTGTAGTAATTCTTAGTGACAAATCCAAGGGAAACAATTGGTGTGCCGAGCCACAGGTTCTATTGGTAGATAGTACGGTCATTGTTGATTAATGACTTTTATGAGAGAACAGATATTGTTCTAAGTTAGGAATTGGTCTGTAGGTAACAGATATATATGCTTGGCATTGAGTTGTTTTGTTTTATGTTATAAGAATAACGGAATAGGCATAACTTGGGTGAATAGATATGTATTTCATTGGTTAGTATAAGAGACCAATGTTGATTGAATATGTATGGTATGTTATATTATTTTTGCTTGATTTGGTCCTGTAAAATGATTGTCACTATTTGATTTTAGAATAGGATTATTGTGTTTTTAGTCTTTTGCGTACAAACTACTGGTCCGTAAAAGAGACCAGTAGTGTTAGGTAACACTAGATATTTTCTTCTAATTTAAATTGTTGCATGTTTTATTGTTGGGGATAAACAGTTCAAAACTTGGGGGGGGGGGGGGTATGACATCCTGTTGTTTTATTTTGGTTGGCTCATATTTTAACTTGAATTGTCTTGTCATGTTGAATAGTAATTACCTTGTTTACAAATACGTTGAAAAATATGTTAGAAATTAGTTAAGTTAAGTTTAATTTACAAATAGTTATGGTTTTGTCTAGAATAAAGACAATACATGGGGCTTTATTTAAGACCCTTCGTTCAGAAAATAGTAATAAACTACTGAGAACTAGTAGAGAGACACATTCTCTTTGTGAATAATAAGCATATCCTGTTGGTGGGATTGCTGTGATAGTCAGCGTTGAGAAATCAATGATATAAGGGCTGCAAAGTTGTGGAAACATATGCCATACGGGGTTACTACACAAGTAAAATGGTTATGGGGAATTTAAGTAAGCACTGATTGAATATATATGGATTGGACGCCATATTGGGGAAGAAAAGATTAATGTGAATAACGTATATAGCAGTGGGGTAAATGAGGGGAGAGTGTTGAACATGGTTTCCATGGGGTCGCAGGTGAATGTAACAGTAAGGGAGGAGCATTGGGGTATTATTAGAATCTAGCGGGAAAGAGATACAGCACGATTGAGCATCGAGAGTGAAAGGGTGGGAGATGCTCAATCGTGAAGTATTGGGTTGGCAAGGGCAGTTAAGATCCAGCCTTCAATGTGAGTGGAGTCTAACATCAACGCTTTGTCATCAAGAACTAATAAACTTTATATTATCAACTGAAACCACGTCTTGCGAGTCTCTATACATTGTTACAGAGCTCGAAATGGTGCCGTGACCAGGATCCTGAATTTGACCGTCCCGGCTACCACGCGAAGTACTAAAGAATCCAGACAAAACTGCAAAAACAGGAAGGTATTTCGAGTAAACGTTTTCTCAAGTCGGTTTTTTTTTCAAGGTCGGGAGCCGCCTGTTGTTATGCTCTGGGTAACCGAACTATAGTTGATATCCTCCTGTGAGTAGGACTGCCGTTGCTTTGACCTGGCTGCTCTGAAGGTCACTTGCTTGTTAACGGACTGAGTAAATTATTTCAGCTCTCAAATTCTAGGAAAATGGCCGTTTATGGGACTCTCTGCTATGATTGGCCTGGACCGAAGCTCCTTGGCGGAGTCAGTTGAAATACAGATTTTTCTTGATCAGTAAAATCAATCGAGTCCTCGGCAGCTCATCTCAGAGCTTTATTTTGTTTCAAGAGCCCGCCCCTGGGTGGCTGATACGCTTGACCGCTCCTCACAAGTTTTGTAAAGCCCTGTCGAGCTTTTTGGAACAATATCAAGTTTTGTAAAGCCCTGTCGAGCTTTGTGGAACAATATCAGGTTTTGTAAAGCCCTGTCGAGCTTTGTGGAACAATATCAAGTTTTGTAGGGCCCTGTCGAGCTTTGTGGAACAATATCAAGTTTTGTAAAGCCCTGTCGAGCTTTGTGGAACAATATCAGGTTTTGTAAAGCCCTGTCGAGCTTTGTGGAACAATATCAGGTTTTGTAAAGCCCTGTCGAGCTTTGTGGAACAATATCAAGTTTTGTAAAGCCCTGTCGAGCTTTGTGGAACAATATCAAGTTTTGTAAAGCCCTGTCGAGCTTTGTGGAGCAATATCAAGTTTTGTAAAGCCCTGTCGAGCTTTGTGGAACTAAATCGAATTTTGTGAAGCCATATCGAGCCCTGTGAAACCATATCGAGCCCTGTGAAACCATATCGAGCCCTGTGAAACCATATCGAGCCCTGTGGAACCATATCGAGCCCTGTGGAACCATATCGAGCCCTGTGAAGCCATATCGAGCCCTGTGGAACCATATCGAGCCCTGTGGAACCATATCGAGCCCTGTGGAACCATATCGAGCCCTGTGGAACCATATCGAGCCCTGTGAGGCCATGTCGAGCTTTGTGAGGCCTATCGACCTTTGTGGACCCAGAAACTAACTGCGCATTGCTATAATAAGTGGGCGCATTGCTATAATAAGTGAGTGCATTACTTAAAATTTTGAAGTAAAATTGTGTGATACTTAGACCCAGAAAATAACTACGCATTGCTATAATAAGTGAGTGCATTACTTAAATTTAGAAGTAAATTTGTGTGATACTTAGACCCAGAAAATAACTACGCATTGCTATAATAAGTGAGTGCATTACTTAAATTGAGAAGTTAAAATTGTGTCTATAATAAGTAAGTGTATTCTTTAAATTAAGAGGTTGAAATTGTGTGTTTCTTTGCTTGCCTTGTTTCAGTATTATTTCAGCATGGCGGAACAGGACACCTTGGCACAGGTTTTGACAGGCGTGGGAACAGCAGTAGGCCGACTTAATATGGTGATTAAACAACAAGGGATGGCAACAGAAATTGTAAAGTTTAGTGGACAGGCCAGAGACTATAAGAAATGGGTCACTTCCATAGAAAAATATGCATATTTGATCTCAGCAACAGATGAAGAAAAAATGAGACTGGCTTATCAGACGGCAACGGAACCAGTTTCGGATCATATCAGAAGAAAATTAGAGGCTAGAGTAGATGAGACGTGGGAACAGTTCAAAGAAGACCTAGCAAGGAAATATGCAGAAATAACGGATCCACAACATGCGTTTTCGGTGTTGAGGCAGGCTAAACAAAATAACGGAGAGACGGTACAATTGTTTAGCGATAGATTGATTAACCTGGCTGAAGAAGCATTCTTAGGACAGAATGTACGAGGGGAGGAGGTGGAAAAGGATGTTAGTAGGGATTTTTGTAGATGGCATCAAATCTGATGGTTTGAAACTTAAGCTGATGAGGGAAAACCCTGAGAGGTTATCACAAGCGGTGGATATCGCGGTACAAGAGGAAAATTTGAGACGAAGGTTTAGATTAAGAACAGGACGAGAAGTGGGAAGCAATCGAGACGACAGAGTTGAGGAACCCATGGAAATAGGACAAACAAGATTCAGATGGAATAGGAGAGGCGGTATACAGACGTTACAAGGTAGAAATAGGAGTGATTATGTTGAAAGAAGAAATGTGAGATACCCTACAAATGAGACAGTGGGAAACACAAATAACACAAATATTGTCTGTTGGGTTTGTGGTCAACGGGGACATGTTTCTCGTTTTGTAATAACAGGCGGGTACAGTCAAATACACAGGGTAGACAGGACAATAATAGGGTGAGTAGGAATGTTGTTGATGGACACAGGAATTTTACAGGTACAAGAACACAGGAAAATCAGCGCCCTACCTATTAGACAGGACCTATGATAGGAGGGTAAATAGTAAGGTCCCAAGGGTTAGAGAATATGTTAATAACAGGTATAATAGATCGAACAGAGAATATTTTCAACTAGATGAAGTCAAGAAATTTATAGAAGATAAAACAGATTATAGCTCCTGTATATTAGAGATAGGGAAGTATAGAGTTCGTACATTAATTGATTCGGGAGCTCAGGTTAGTGTAGTAAAAGAAAGTTTTTTATACAAAATAGTAAGAAATTGTAGAATATTTAAGAGTCATAATAATTTACACTCTGTTACGGGACAGAATTTACAAGTAGTTGGACAAACAATGATAAATTTTAAGTTAGGAGGGATCAACATAAGACACCTTTTTCATGTAGTGAGGGGTTTAAATAGAAACATGTTAATAGGAAGAGATTTTTTGATAAAAAATGGAATAAGACTTTTTTATGATCTACATAAGTTAAAATTCAGAGACGTATATATAGATATAGAAGAGGACATGCATATATCAGCACTAGTTAGAGTTAAAATGACAACGACGTTAAAACCACAGTCGGTTAATTTGATACAAGCAAAGCTGAAGAGAAACCCATATTATATGGAAGGAAACACAGTCAGAATCCCTGAGTTACAAGAAGAAATAATAGATGAGCCTGGCTTGGAGGTTCCAGATGGAATAATGGAATTGGATAAACACTTAACCTTTCCTGTGATGGTTATCAACAACACAGGTAGAGAAATCAAATTATACAGAGGATGTGTGATAGCCAAACTAAATCATAACGTTAGTGACATATTGGCAACAAATAGAGCAGAAATGTCGGGAACAAGTTATTCAGAAACTTCTAATGAAAGAAGTAATAACAGACGCGGACGCGGAAGAAGAGAAAAAATCAGAATGGATGAATTGATCCATCCATCTAGAAAAAATAAAGCCCAAATATGTTCACTAGAAAAAATAACAAGGGAACAAGAATTGTTGTCACAGTTAAAAGCTCTGCCAGAAGATAAGGAAATATTGGAACAGTTTATAAAGCAAAATCAGGATGTGTTTGCGGTTAATGATTTAGAATTGGGTAAGACGCGAACAGTTACAATGGAAATAGACACGGGAGATCATCCACCAATAAGTTTAAAACCATATAGAACTCCACTAAGAAACAGAGAAATAGTGGAAAAGGCAATAGAAGAGATGCTGAAAGCAGGAATAATAAAAAGATCGAAGTCAGAATGGTCATCTCCGGTGGTAATAGTGGCCAAGCCTGATGGTACAAGTCGCTTCTGCTGCGATTACAGGGCGTTGAACAAAATTAACAAGAATGTAGCATACCCACTGCCGGTAATTGATGATATTTTGGGGCTGCTTAATGGCTCTACATATTTCACAACGTTGGACGCAAGGTCAGGGTTTTGGTGTATTCCGATGTCAGAAGACGCGCAAAAGAAAAGCGCCTTTTGTACTCATATGGGCTCTTACGAATTTTTAAGAATGCCTTTTGGGGTCAAAACGGCACCATCGCATTATATGCTCTTAATTAATGAAGTTCTAGAGGGTATGCAAAGGTTCGCTCTTGCTTATATTGATGATATTCTGATTTATACGAAGGGAGATGTGGAGGATCATTTGAAACATATTAGACTAGTGTTTGACAGGTTAAGAAAGCATGATGTAAAGTTAAAGCTTAGTAAATGCCAATTTTTTAAAGACAGAAACAAAATATTTGGGGTATATTATAAATAGAGAAGGTATTAAACCAGACCAGGACAAGATAAAGATTATTAAAGTGTTACCTGCTCCAACTAACGTTAAGGAAGTACGTGCTTTTATAGGAACATGTGCGTATTATAGGCGGTTTATTCCAGCGTTTTCAAGGATAGCTGAAACCTATTACAAACTTAACAGCCAAGTACGCCAGGTTTAAGTGGGATGATGAGTGTCAAAAAGCGTTCGACTATTTAAAAAACAGCTTAACACTGGTACCACTGTTGACGCATCCAGACTTAAACAAACAGTTGATACTATACACAGATGCTTCGGACAATGCAGTAGGAGCATGTTTGGTACAACCGTATGAAGGAAAAGAATCTGGAATACCAGGGGTTAAAAATGAAAGGCCTATCTACTTCTTATCGCATAAACTTAGTAGATCACAAAGGAAATGGACGACTATTGAGAAGGAGGCTTTCACGATTCATTACGCTCTTCAAAAACTAAATTACTACTTACATAACGCAAATTTTGTTATTAGAACTGACCACATGCCTTTAAAGTCTTTTCTAGAAGCTCCAGTGCAGAACAGGAAAATACAGACGTGGGCATTGAATCTACAGGGGTACGACGCGAAAATTGAGTTCATACCAGGTAGGATAAATACATGCGCCGATTTATTGTCTAGAGTTCCATATCCACAGTCATCAGAAGATACAGAAGAGGAAGCAGCTGAACCAGAGATAGACGACCGGAATTGGCAAGTAAATATTCTAGATTCTGCTATAATAAATAGGGAAGAATTTGATAGTCTACCATCGGATCAAGAGTCGGAACATAAGGAAGAAGACCTACAGTTAGCACAATTCAATATGAAAGAAGAGCAAGATTTGGACCCAAGAATCATACAAATAAAAGAAAAATTACGAGAAACTGAAGATAACAAATATAAAAGGAATTATTTGGTTTTACAAGAGGATGGACAGTTATATTACATGTGTGAAAAGAACGAACAGCTAAGGAAATATATTCCAAAGCATTTGGAAGATGAACTTTTAAAAGCATATCACGATGAAAATGGACATCTCGGTAGAGACAAACTGGTGAAGGCACTTTCAAGTAAATATTATTGGCCAAACTTGTTTAAATCTGCATGCAAATATGTAGATACGTGTGAAAAGTGCAGATTAAGGAACATGAAAACAATTAAGTCTCCATTACAGGACACAGATATTCCTCAGTTCCCAATGCAAAAGATTAGTTTAGATATATCGGGTCCACACCCCAGGACATTGTCAGGAAATGTGTATTTAATTCATATAGTAGACGTCTACAGTCTTTGGCCAGAGGTTTATGCAATTCCAGATAAGAGCGCGGATACTGTCGTTAATATTTTTTTTACAAGAGTTCGTACCAAGGTTTAGTTGTCCACAAAGTATACTTACAGATAATGGTAGAGAGTTTGTAAATAAAAAATTCGAAAAGTTATTAAAAGACTTAAATATAAAACATATAAAGACCTCATTTTATAGACCTTCTTCAAATGCGAAAAACGAGCGTCAACATCGGACGTTGTACGACGTTATAGCAAAGATTATTGATGAACATGAAAAAGATTGGGATCTGTTTTTAGGACCTGCTCTTAGCGCTATTCGTACAAATCAAAATGAGAGCACGGGTTTTTCGCCATTTTATTTAATACACGGGAGAGAACCAATATTACCTATAGATAATCTATTAAAACCTAGACGGAAATATATGGGTGAAGAATTTCAAGAGACCATAATACAAGAAATGCATAAAGCACATGTGAGGTTAAGGAATAATATAATAAAAGCTAGGGAAAGACAGAAAAAGTACAAAAATGTAAATACAAAATTACAGGAGTTTAAGGTAGGTGATAGAGTTTATTACAAAAAGCATAGAAGAAACTCTAAGTTTGATGCTCGTTGGATTCCAGGTTATTACGTTTTGGAAAAACTTGGAAATGTATCGTATATTATAAAGAACCAGGTCACAGCACATATAGCAAGGGCACACGTTGAACACTTAAGAAGAGATGAAGATGAGATAGAAAATAATAATTATAATAATAATTATTATTCGGATGCGAAATTTTTTAATGAACAGGTTGTTAGAGGGGCCACAGTAACCCCAGATCTTAGAAAAGCTACAGTAACCCCAGATTTTAGAAAAGATACAGTAACCCCAGATCTTAGAAAAGAACCAGAACAAAATCAGTTGCTAACAAATCCAAGTTACGAAGATACTCAAGAACAGACAATTCCGAAAAGAATGGAAGAAGAAGGGCTAAATGAAACTCATTATGATAGTATGGAAGAAGACACAGCTGCTCCATTTAGAAATACTAGGCAAGCAACGAAAAGAAGAATGGACAGTCAAAGAGATAAAGAAGTGAAAAGACAGAGGAGAATTAGAGATTATTCAACAAGCGGAGACGATATACCTCTACTG
Source organism: Cepaea nemoralis (assembly GCA_014155875.1). Classification (NCBI taxonomy): domain Eukaryota; kingdom Metazoa; phylum Mollusca; class Gastropoda; order Stylommatophora; family Helicidae; genus Cepaea; species Cepaea nemoralis. Next base: position 24,188 of record JACEFZ010005756.1, read on the forward strand.
GAAAGATCCTTAAGAAAGAGTGATCGACGAATTAGGTGGGATGTTGAACGGAAGAGATTAGCGGCAGCTAAAGAGAGACATACAGACGAAGAAGAAGAAATGGATGAAAAGTCAGAGTCAAGTAGTAGTATGGAGGAAACTAGTAGGTTGTACGAAGAAGAAGATATTGATGTAGAATTAGCACTTATTCACAGAAACTTGGAGTTGTTGAAGAAGTGGAAACGTAGGAGATAGATAAATTGAAAGTAATGCAGATGGCAAGTTATAAGTTTCAGGATTTAGAACTGTGAGTGATGCTTGAGGAAGTATACGAAACGGTGGAAGTGGAAAAGGACTCTATGGATGTTTTTTTATTGCTGCTAGAAATGCCGTGTTTAACGATAAGGATTAAAAAGTTGTTAGTGAAGATTGGTCCAAAGGAAATAATAGGCAGACCAGATCTACATTGAGTCAATATTGGATTAGTGGCCACATTACAAATAGAAAAAAAAAAAAAGGGATTCAACATGTAGTTTACAGTGCTTACTTAAGAGGATATTTTAGATGTTAGGTTATGAGGGGAGATGGTATAGTAAATGTTGATTACTGATTACTGATTTGTTTATGTAGATAGAACAGAGGTGATACTAGTTGGTCTGTAGTTAACAGATATACAGATGGTCATAAAAATAGTTGGTATGAGAGACCAATCTTGGTGGGCCAATATACGTAGTAATATTAAGAGAGTTAAAATTGTTTTGAGTCATGATTCATGTATGATATGATGACTATTGTTTGGTTGTTTTATTGAGCCTAAGTTGTAATGCCTCATTTTGTTTTCTTGATTTGGTCTTGAAAAATGATTGTTATTGTTGATTAATTGATTTAGAATAGGGGGATTGTGTTCCTAGCATTTGAGTTAATAAAAACTATTGGTCCGTAAAAGTGTCCAATAGTGATAGGTAGAATAGAATATTTTATTCTGATTTGATAACATGCATGTTATGTCATTTGAATGTGTTTTTTTTTTCTTCTAGATAAATCTGGAGGTTGTGTTCATTTTATTTCGATTACATGAATGGTTTGGTATATTGAGTTAAATGGTTATAAAATTAGTTAAGTAAGTTTAAGTTTCAAAATGAATGAGGTTTTGCTAAAGGTTTTTCGTTCAGAAAAGAGTTGATAAAAACTAATTTGTCCACTGATATAAGGTAGGGGGAAACTTAAGAGTAAATAGTTAAGGAATGCTACGCATTCAGTAACTAGGGGGAAACCATGGTTGGTGAACGTGTGTGCACGAATGGATAGACGTATCCAGGGCTTGCACACACGTCACTGTATTTATAAAATAGCAGGATGGGATGTACGGGGGCAAGATATAGGTGCTGTGAAATACCAGCTTTAATTATATTAAAGGTGTTCATAAAATATGAACATGGGCTCATGGTAAAAGGTGAAATAACGAAAGTGGAACAGAATTGTGGTTGGCAATGTCAATCTGAAATACACATGAAATGAAGGTTTATGAAAACTTATGCCAAATTGTTTTATAACGAACAATGATATATTTCATAAGGTGTTTTAAAAAAAAATTATTTTACAAATTTTTTTTATTGGCAAGGGAGGTAAAGGGTGAATGTCTTAAATGTACATTTACTGTATGTCCATGTGGTCATGTCGTGTATTCATTCTTTATGTTCTTTACTAGGTGCGCACCGCTTCTTTACTTTTTCTAACTACATTGTTTTTGTACGTCCTGGGGTTTGAAAGAATGAGAAATTGTATAAGGTCAAAATTTTCGATAAAGAATTTATGAGCTGTTCTTACAATATGTATATTTGATACAGGAAACTAGATGAGCCAAGAAAGAACCAGAATAGTAAAGAATGAGAAATTTTATAAGGTCAAAGATTTCGATAAATAATTTATGAGCTGTTCTTATACTATGTATATTTGATACAGGAAACAAGAAAGAACCAGAAATGAAGAATTATGTAGTGGATAACTATATAATGTTGGGGAAATAAAAAGGAAAGAAGGACTGTTTGGATTAACAGGGTTATCATACGTGGTGTTATATAAATAAAAGTCGAAGAAGAAGTATATGGGGGGGGGGGGGGGGGTTATTAGCAGACCATGTCACTGGGAGAAGAGTTAAAAGATATATTATTTACTCAAACTTGATTTTAGGGAAGATTAGAAGACAAAGAGGGAATGGAGTATGGGGATTAGGAGTAAAGAGTTTTCCTTATAAAGGAAAATTCTTTATTCAACATGGGGAGGTGTAACAGTAAGGGAGGAGCATTGGGGTATTATTAGAATCTAGCGGGAAAGAGATACAGCACGATTGAGCATCGAGAGTGAAAGGGTGGGAGATGCTCAATCGTGACGTATTGGGTTGGCAAGGGCAGTTAAGATCCAGCCTTCAATGTGAGTGGAGTCTAACATCAACGCTTTGTCATCAAGAACTAATAAACTTTATATTATCAACTGAAACCACGTCTTGCGAGTCTCTATACATTGTTACATGAACATGGATTTAGAGCCATGATGTACTTTCATAAGAGACACGAGATTGCTGGCTTATAGAAGAAGAAGTGGGTAACGTGCTACGCCAGACAGTCTGAAGACGAAGTAAAACATGAATTGAATCCATGTTTTCCCCGGGAAGGTTAACCCGGTCAACAAATGTCCGCAGAAGTCGGATGTGTCGGCCTAACGGCGCAAGAACGCAGCTCTGCTGTAAACAGGCACAACGCAATCACATCCGGAAAAAAAAACTCCGGATGAACGAAGAAGAAGAAGAATCCATGTTTTTATATATTCTGGGTACAATAGTAAAGGGGTGTAAGTGTGAAATGAACATTGTCACTGTGGAGACAAAATGACATGGGGTTTTTGAGGGTCCGTGATATATGGACTGTAATAGAATAACGTTGATTGCAAGCAGTCACAGACATGAGTTCAGGGGTAGTATATTGTTGCTGTTGATAACGGCATAAGTAGAGGTTTTAGTAGATATGCCCATAATAAATGGACATTAGTGGCTTGCTGAAGTTTTCGGCAAGATTAAAAGGGAATTCTGAGTGAGGTATAGGAGAAGATTAGTTATGTGAGGTGATCTGTATAATGGGGAAAGAGGTCTGTAATATATAGACATTTGGGAGTGATTTTTTGATAATTGGTGCTTGATGCTGTAGATAGTGTAACAGTAGTGGAGTATTAGGATCTAGTGGGAAAAAGCTACAGCACGATTGAGCATCGGGAGTGAAAGCGAGGAGGGATGCTCAAGTCGTGACGTAGTGGGTTGTCAGGGGGCAGTCAAGATCCCGCCTTAGAACTGGAAAGAAGCCATGTTGTCATCGTCAAGAAAATAAACAGACTTTGTATTAAAACCCAGTCTTTGTTGGTCCTTTACACTGGTACAGGACTAATTTTGGTGCCGTGACCAGGATTCGAACCTGGTATAATGCGGTCTACAGAGTAACAACGCGAAGTCATGCCGTATACTATATAACATCGCGGAGGCCAAAAACTAAGAAGATGATCCTTGCTCCGTTTGTCTCAATCGCCAGAAACAATTTCGGCACGCTTTTGAACAAGCATTGAACGTAACGAGGCGCAGTGGGAAAGATGGCCAATGAGTATAAGTTATCTGTGAATACAGCGACCAAAAGCCCGGCCAGGGGCGGTTGTCTGTAAGTCTTTTTCAAGACTTGAGATAACAAATTAATTGGCGTCAAGAGAAGAGTGAAAACCAACTTGCCATAACGGGTGGCAGCGCCTGCAAACACCATCCTAACGACTCCTCTTGTTCATTACTCTGCCGAACGTGTCAAGTTCAAGTCAGTAAATCAATATCTCGAACGAGGAGTGTGCTGAAAGTCGGCCCAGTTTGATCATGTCTTGAGCAAGCAGAAGTTTGGCTGAAGGGCAATCCAGAAATCCAGTTGTCTGATCGTTGTGTCAGGTGAGAAAGAACTTTTCAATAAGACAATCAAGTTCAGCCTCAATGTTAATAGGTTTCGTTCTGAACGCTAACAACTAGAAAAAAGAACGTTGGTAAAAGAAGATCGAGACAGCAAATAAATAAGGCATTACTTCATGGATTGCCCAATGTTTTGTTGACGAGTCAGACTATCTCGGGGCTCTACTGCAGTGGAGAGCCGCTCGCTGTTCTGTGTCAGACTATCTCAAGACGTCGATGATGTACTCCATCTCAGAAGGGACCCAACCAAGGGTTGAAGCACGGTACTGAGCATCCCAAGAAGAGAAACTGAGAAACTGCCTGAGAAGAGCGAACGAACTACCTGAGGGGCGTGATTGGTTCCAACTAATACAGCGTTGAGTGTGATCTGACGGCGAGCCTAGGAAAATACGTCGTGCTTGGATCGAGAAACAGAAATAGGGTAATTTATAAACCTGGTAACTGATTGAACTGTTCTTACGAAATAAGTGATTTGTGTTTCTTAAATTAGGAAATTACAATTGTGAAGTGTTTGCTTGCTCTGTTTAAGAATATTTCAGCATGGCGGAACAAGACTCCTGGCGTTTGAATTCTACCTGATAACGAACATAGGTAATTGGTGAACTTTAAATGTTATTTCACGTACAATTGACTAATTGAACAATTCTCTTGTGTAAACTAAATAAGATCATATTGTTAATTTAGCTAGTTACAAGTGTGAAATTGATTTAGTGATGTACATAGAAATATTTCAGCATAGCAGACCCATCACAGCACAGTGGAGAAACAGGCATAATTTCGGCTGAGTTCAAGACGAGTTTTTTTTCTCTCTAGGTACCAAAGAATATGCAGAAGAAGAAGTAGAAATATTGTTTCAGGTTGATAGATATTTCAAAGGAAGTTAATATGAATTACTTGTGTGGGGAATTACAACGTGTTAGTACATGGTTAGGGGAATTAAAGGTGTCAATTACGGAAGTAGAGAATTTTCTGGAAACGTTGAAGAACAGAACGACTAGACAGAACCCTTATAGATTTAAGGTAGACAGTAATGGAGTAGGAAAGAATAACAGGAGTAAGCCATTGCTTAATAAAGACAGAAGACAATATGGTTATGACGAACCAAGGCCTGATCTATATAGAGTAAAAGACGGTGAGAAGAACAGACGAAATAGTGAAAGGTCGGACTGGTATAGTAGTTATAAATACAAAAATGGGCGTGAGAGAAACCTTTCAAAGAAATCATGGGACTGGCCCTCTCACAGTGCAACCGCTAGAAAAAGACGTAACGACTGGTTTGAAAAGAGACAAAGACAATATTTGAAGTCAGGATCGAAGGACAGAGTAGAACACAAAGATAAGAATTCAACGACTCCTAAAGTACTGGCCAATATTAGGATTGAACAGGAAAAGAAGACTACGTTATTAGTAAAGAAAAAGAAACCGAGATACACAGACGCAGGCAGGTAATACGATAGAAAATAGTACGCAGACTCAGGTAGATACAGTAGAGAAAAAGGTCCAGGTACAACCAGCCAGCAAGATAACAAAGGGAAGTCAAACTGATTTAATAGAAACTCAGTCAAAACCAACTCATTTGACTAAGGGAGACAAAGGTTGAAGTTAAGAAAGATAAACAGACAAGTGCCAAAGATGTTAAAAGACGGGTGAAGAAAAGTATTAAGGAAACGGAATAGTATGATTGTTAATAGAGGTAGTGCCAGTGTCAAGTTCCTCAGCTATAGACAGGAAACTAATTCCCAAATGGTGTAGGAATATTAGCTGTCAGAGTTCAGGTTACGGAGAAGATATTCCTACCGCCGCATATTATAGTGATGCTGAAACAGATAGTAATACTGATGATTCAGAGAATGAGAGAATTGCACTACGTAGCAGATCCTGAATCGAAGCGTGATGTTCCCTCATACGGTGTAGTTGCTGGTAGACAGACGAACAGAGTTTTGGTTAATGACTCTTTAGAAATAGATACCAGCTTATATGACAAGAAAGTAGGGAAGGCTAAGGGACGAATACCGAGAAAGAGAAAGAAACTCAGACGTTCTAAAGATGACTATGGGAATAGGGTCGAGGTGTCGGCAGTAAACTATTGTGAAACTGATGAAGGAACTATTATTAGTGTGTCATCTGAAGACGAGATGGGGAAGTACAAACGTTACGTAAGGCACACAGGGAACAGTGAGCAGACCGACGCAAATAAAGGAAATAAGAAGAAAACATTTAAGAAGAAGAATAGTGATAGACAGATAGCGGGAATTTACTCCTCGACAACAGAAGATAACATAAGAAAACTCAGAGAATTAAGACCTGAGTACTTTAACAGGTTGACAACAGATAGTGAAGATGACATAATAAGAGAAAGACGGGTTAATGTATTGAGAGACAATGAAATATTTAACTTGGACACACTCTATAACGGTTAAAAGTTACTTGGGTGAAGAAGAAAAATGAAATAGTTTTGGCTTATGAGAAGAACTGCGGTTTGAGGGTATAGATATATGAGCTGTCTAAAATAGGCAGATGAATTTTTTTGGTGTAGCATCGCATGGTACAGGGTAGGCGATGGTGTTGTTGAGGATAGAGAGTTACGGCAAATGATATTCTACGTGGATACGTAATACAGGATATCTTATGTTTGGTTACGATGTAGGGAGAGTAAACTAGATAAAATGAGTTTGTCCAGAAGGGATAGATACAGAGAGTTAATCACGTTGAGTGATGTATAAATGGTGTGCTTAAAATAGAGTAGATTCAGCACAGAATTAGTAGAGGGTGAGAGATAAATGGTTTGACTCAGAGCTATGACGTGATGTCTGAGATAGTTTTGCTTGTTGGTTTGAGAAGAAAAAATAGTATTGTATGACAGGTGAACCGAGAATGTCTGGTGAGGAGATATAGATTGAGGAGGAATTGAGTATCCTGTGAGTAAAATAGTCAGTTGAACGCGAGAATATTAAGAGTAAAAGACTGTAGAAGTTGATGATTGAAGAATACGAGTTACGTCGTGCTTGTGGAGAAAGAAGAGCTGATTAAGTCTGAGAAAGTTGTTGTGTGGAGAAATATAGAATGCGGAATGAAGTTTGTTTTGAAGAGATAGTAGATAGTGCTGTGAAAGCGATATAAGTTGCGAGAGGTAATGTATAGGGTCTGACCTTCGTATGGGAGTGAATGATTGAGTAAAGTAGAAATAAGGAAGGAGTGAATTGTGAAAGTCCTGTGGAGAAATTCGTCTGGTTATGCGTTGTTCATACGTGAGTATAACTGTAGTCAAACAGGTGTTCGTCGTGATGAGTGAAGTAGGATAGAGGTAGGATGACGTCGCCTAAGTGTAATACATAGATAAAATGTAATAGTTGCGCTGATATATCTTGTGTCAATGTGTGTGGAGGAGATCAATACGCTTAGATTGTGGTGAGTGATTGCTGGAATGTTGAATTGGCGTCTAAATTGTTTTTTGTAGTAATAGTATGGACACGTTAGGTTGTCGCGAGGCGAGAGTAGTCGTGAAATGACAGCGAGGTTGTGTAGCACTGTCCGTGTGAATATGCGAAGAGTGGTTGATAAGTGAACTTGATAAAACGTGGATCGTAGAGTATGCGAAAATTGAGAGATAGAAAGAACGTGACGTCTTTTCGTTAGAATATCTGACGTTGGAAAGAAATTAGGAAAGTTGTGTGACAGGTTGACGGAAACAGAGTTAACATTCTGAATGATGTTTCATAAAATATGTTTAGTATTGTTGACAGGGATGTGTCGAAGCAAGAATGCCTAACACTGAGAAATGAGAAAAGTGAGCTCTGCTGTCAGTTATAAGTGGCGTGAGTTGCAGTTCTGAAAGAATCCCGATAAAGAAGACGAAGAGTGAAAGGTACAGAGGTAAACAACGTTAGTTAAATGAATGTTGGAGAATGTGTTCCGATAAGGGTGACCAGTTTGATTATCGTCACGATACAAGAGTGCTAGGAGAGACCTGAGGATTAGCTTAGAGTAGTTGTGGTGAGATGTTGGAAAGTAATGATGTGATTAGTAAATTGCGTCGGATAGACGAGAAAATTAGAAGTAGAATTAGTTGTATTGGTGAGAGGTCTATAGTAAATAGACAAGTTCTTTTGATGGGAGTAGCATGGTGGAGATACTGTAGTTAACAGTAATGATTAAGAAGTGGTAGTGATGTTTGGTACAAATCCAAGGGAAACAGTTGGTGTGCCGAGCCACAGGTAAATTAATAAGTAGATGATGGCTGGTACATTGAGTTGAGATTAGAAATAGTCGCCACATTAGTAATAGATCAAGTGAGTTGACCTGTAGTTTACAGTGCTTGTTTAAGATGATATTCCAGATGTTATGATGTGTTAGGACTTAGTTTTGTAAAAGGTAGAAAATTGTGAGGGGAGAGAATCAATGATAGTACGGTTATTGTTGATTACTGGTTTTTCTTTTGTGGGGAGAACAAATATTGTTCTAAATTAAAGAAGTTAGTCTGTAGTTAACAGATATACATACGTAGCAGTGAAGTGTTTTGTTTTCTCGGTCATAAAAATACTGGAATGATTTGTATAAATAGAAATGTGTTACGTTAAGTCGTATGGGAGGCCAAGGTTGATGGGCCACTGTACGTAGTAAATTGAAGGGAGTTATATTTTTTTTTAAAACCTTCTCTTTAGCGAGAAGACATTTGTTTTATTGAATCTGAGTTTTAATGCCTCATATATAATATGTTTTTTTTTTGCTTGATTTGGTCCTGTAAAATGATTGTTATTATTTTAGAATAGGATTATTGTGTTCTTAGAATAGTGCATAAAAACTACTGGTCCGTAAAAGAGACCAGTAGTATTAGGTAATAATAGATTAGGATGTATGTTGTATTATTTTAATCATCGTCACCATCATCATCACCATCATCATCATACCTTTAGTTGAGTTGAGGGGAAACATAAATGATTGTTATAAAAATTTGGGGGGGGATATGATGTCCTGTTATGATTTTATTTCGCTGTTTTGTATGTTAAATAGTAGTTAATTAAGTTATGTTTAAATTACAGGATTTTGTCTAGAATAAAGACAATACAGGGGGCTTTAATTAGGACCCTTCGTTCAGAAAAGAGTTAATAAAACTACTGAGAGCTAATAGAGAGACACATTCTCTTTGTGAAGAATAAGTTCATGGGTATTTTGTTGCTGTGATAATCAGCGTAGAGAGGTTAATATGGCTATGAAGTGTTGGAAACATAAGACGGGGTTACTACACAAGTAAAATGGTTATGGGAAAGTTTAGAGATACACTAAAGTCAGCATTAATTAGAAAAATATGGGATTAGAAGCCACATGGGAGAAGAAAAGATTAATGAATATATTCAGTGGGGTAAAGCTGAGAAAAGTTTTGAACATAGTTTCCGTGGGGTCAGAAGAGCCATGATATACACGAGATTGCTGGGTTATAGAAGAATAAGAAAATTACCCCAGACGAAGAGTAAACATGAATTGGATCCATGTTTGATTAGACACTGTGGATAACAGTACAATAATAAAGGGGTGTAAGTGTGTTAATGAGAAATGAACATAGTGGAGACATAATGACATGGGGTGTTTGAGAGTCCGTAATATATGGACTGAGATAAAGTTAAAGGCAGGGGTAGGATATTGTTGCTGTGGATAACGGCATGAATGGAGGTTTTAGTAGATATGCCCATAAGAAATGGACAGTAAGGGGTCGCTGAAATTTTCGGCGAGATTCTGAGTGAGGTATAGGAGAAGATTAGTTATGTGAGGTGATGTGTATAATGTTGGAAGAGGTCTTAAAGGATAATAGACCTTTTTAATTGTGTCCTCGGGATATGTTTTGTGGTTGACATTACAATGAGAGGTTGAAGTAAGGTTCAGAGACATAAAAGTAGTAGCGTCTGTAATATATAGACAATTGGAAGTGAATAATGTTTTTGATGAGGTTGATAGCAGCGTAAACGTTTACCATAATGAGTGGTACTGTAGGAGATATAATTATTTTAGACTTTATTACATAAAGTCTCAAATGACATAGGAGGGTAAAGGAGTATGGTTTGGTAAAGGGGGTGTGTGATGTAGCTGAGTGTGGTCTTTGTGTGGAAGAGTTCTACTGCTTCTTTTAAATACCGGTGGCCACCGATTCTTTGTCTTCCTATCGTGTGAAAGTGATTTCAGGTTAGTTGAAAGTGGGGAATTAGTAGTGTTGGTGATAAGAATAAGGAGTTGGTGTTAGCGTTTGAAATTTTAAGCAGATTGCTTATGAAGAGAAGAAGGAGTATTTAAGAAGACGTGTTATGATGTATTGTATAAAGTTGAGATTTAAAGGTTATTAAGAATATGTAAATATGTTATGTTTGTTTGAAGGGCCAGAAACGAAGAAGAAGTGGGATGACTATATAGCAGGGGAAAGAGTTAAAGAATAGAATATTTACTTAAGTTGGAGTTAGTTTGGGGAAGATTAGAGGAACTGTGAGAGGTAAGGAAAAAGGGGGAATAGAGTAAGGGGATTAGGAGTAAAGATTTTTTCCTTTTATAGGAAAAATTCTTTAGTAAACATAGGGAGGTGTAACAGTAGTGGAGTATTAGGATCTAGTGGGAAAAAGCTACAGCACGATTGAGCATCGGGAGTGAAAGCGAGGAGGGATGCTCAAGTCGTGACGTAGTGGGTTGTCAGGGGGCAGTCAAGATCCCGCCTTAGAACTGGAAAGAAGCCATGTTGTCATCGTCAAGAAAATAAACAGTCTTTGTATTAAAACCCAGTCTTTGTTGGTCCTTTACACTGGTACAATAGCAGCGTAAACTGTTACCATAATAAGTGGTACTGTAGAAGATATAATTGTTTTAGACTTTATTACATAAAGTCTCAAATGGCATAGGGGGGTAAAGGTGTGTGATTTAGCTGAGTGTGGTTTTTTTGTGTGGAAGAGTTCTACTTCTTTTAATCTTCGGTGCGCACCGATTCTTTGTCTTCCTATCGTGTGCGAGTGATTTCAGGTTAGTTGAAATGTGGAGAAGCAGTAGTGTGGAGGTAATACGGGTAGTGATGACAATAGGGAGTTGAGGTAGTATCAGAAGGGTACAGCGTTTGAATTTTTAAGCGGAGTGTTTATTTCAAAAAGGTAATCATATGTGTTATGATGTATTGTATAAAGTTGAGATTTAAATGTTATTGAGGATATGTAAATAATATATGTTATGTTTGAAGAGTCAGAAACGAAGAAGAAGTATGACTCCATAGTGGGTTGCTATGTGGTACAATTGGAAGGAAATATTCACCTAAAATAGAGTTAGTTTGGGGCGGCTTAGAGAAATTATGGGAGGTAAGGAGAGAAGATGTAGGATAAAAGGGGTTAGGAATAAAGACTTTTGAAGAAGAAAAGTCTTTTAAAAACACAGGGAGGTGTAGCAGAATGAATATCTTATTAGTATCAGCTAGGTGTGCAAGCCTACAGCACGCTTGAGCATCAAGATAGAACAGCTAGAAGGATGCTCAAGTCGTGACGTGGCTTGTTGTTGCGGAGAGTAAAACACCAAGGGCGAGAGAAGAGAAGTCAACATCGTATTTGATTGTATTGAGATTTTGTATCAACCATAACAAATAAAGCCTGTTCTACAATAACCTAGCAGAACTTGTTGATCCCCTGTATACGCGCATTGTTACAGATGTTCCTAGAGATGACTTTAATACTAACATTGTCAATGAAGAGTGGAAGTTAGACTTCATGTTTGCTATTGAAACTATGGAAAAGTTAAATGAACTGAATGTCAAACTTCAGGGCAATGGTGTGTTTGCTTATGAATTGTATGTACATATAACATCACTTCAAGCAAAACTCTCACTGTTCTCCAGACAAGCAAGTGACAAAAGGTTTTGTCACTTCTCTTTGCTGAAACAAGAAACCATTTCTTGTGAAATGACTGAAAAGTACAAAGCCCAATTATATACATTGACTGAAGAATTTGGAATTAGAGCCACAGTTCAATATTCTCAGTTCCCCTTATAGTGCAGAAGCTGATATAGCCATAGAGGACATACAATTGGAGCTGCTTGACTTACAAGGAGATCATGACCTGAAAGAGAAATTCAAGTCAGATGGTTTGCTGGATTTCTATGGATACTTATCAGAAGAATCATTTCCCAACTTGAAAAAATTTGCAGCTAAACTTGTATCATTGTTTGGATCAACATACATTTGCGAACAAGAAATTTCTTGCTTGAAGATCAACAAATTTAAGATTTGGTCTTTATTGTCGGACTGCACCTTGCATGCTGTCATGCGAATTTCAACCAGTAAACTTGCTCCAGATTTCGAGAATATAGTCAAAAATTGCAAGCAGTTAGATAGATCTCATTAGAAATCAACAATTGTAGTGACAATGTAGTCGGGTTGTGTCTAAATTAAAGCCATTGATAGATAATTTTTAAAAACATTATTATAATAAAAAATTGTAAAATCTTCTTCTTCTTTCGTTCGCTTGAAATATATCTATAACTGCAATGTTGTCTCCTGTTTGAATCTAACAGTCTTTGTTAGTTCACTCAGCGGTCCATAGAGTTTATCTTCCATTGTTGTCTCTCTAGACCAGAAGGTATGCCTGGGTATGTTGTATTTGGACAGTCTTGGAGTATATGCTCTGCTGTCTGCGGCGCCAAACCACACGTGCATATGGCTGAGTCACCACTCTTGAATTGTGTATACATGTAGTTGCGTAATCTGTTGTGTCCTGTTCTAAGCCGCAGAATAATAACTTGTTCTGGTCTGTCCATAACGTGGTAGTCGTCTTGAGCAGGTTTTTGGTGGATTTCTGACTGATTTGATCATTATTTTCTTTTGGTGGTATGTAATGAGCACATCAGGCTGTTCTTCTTTTGCTCCTTCCTTAGCCAATTGATCAGCTCTGTCGTTTCCGGGTACTCCACAGTGGGATGGTATCCACTGCATGGTGACCTTATGCTGACTGCTAAGTTCAGAAAGTAGTGTCCTTAGTACTGGTAATTTCCCAGACAGGAGCGCCTCGAGTACCGATTTTGCATCTGTCAACAACACCAAAGGTTGTTTACTATGGTTAGTATTTAGTAATTTTTCTGTTGCTATCTTCATTGCCTCAATAGTAGTGATGTAGGGACGGTGCCATGAGATGGATACGAGAAATAAAAAAAACGTATTAACTAGATAGATGTCACTAAGACACACAGTTGAAAAATCAAGCGAACACCGGGGGGGGGGGGGGGGCATGAGTGGGCGGAGTTAATGAGGTCACATGACTGCGCCCAGGGGAGACGGCACTGAGACTTGGAAGAGGAAGGTCGATTGAAAGTGTTGGAGAGCGTTTGAAAACGGTTGAAGTCATCTGAGACGCAGTCCAAAGTGAAGAATGTTCCTGTTGTGAAAGTTGGCGATTATAAAGCAACATACTGATGTCAACGCCTGACGATGGGGCCGTAAACGCCGACAAGTGGTGGCGAGACAGCTGACACAGTTTTGATAACACCTCGACCAGAATGGCGGGCTGAGACACGCCGTGACAAAGACTTTGTGGTTACAAGTGATGTGCGTGAGTAGTAATAGAACTATTAAGCAAGATAATAAGTGAATTATACAATAGTAAGATCTATAAGATGCATCATCCAAAGTCCCTCCTGACGATTCAATTAACCATGCATTGTGTTTTTGTAAGCAGTAGGTGTGCTGGTCATACGCAGAACGCGAAACGGCAGGATGCCGGCGGTGTATGACAGCCACGTGTGATTGCTATTCTACAATAAAGGTGACTGTGTTGTTTAAGGACGCAAAGGACTTGTGGGTTGTGTGCGTAATAGATCTGTGATCCGTAAAGTGTTTATACGAGCCATTATAAATATTACACCTGGACAAATCCCAAGATGTCGGACATTGGCATTGATTCCGGCACTTGGCACGTGGGGGTTACGCCCGTTTGATACTGAACCCGAAGATAAACAAGAAATGATGCGTCAATAGGAAAATTTGTGAACATTAACAGCGAACAGTGCTATCAGAACAAGTAGTTACAATTAATTTCTGTTTATGAAGAAAATAGTCGACATCAGAATGATGAATAAGAATGACATTGACCAAGGTCAACAAAGAAGCATGGCCACCAACTAGAACAAATTAGCCCACGTCTCAGCCCAATATCACGTTACGTGAGTTGTGAAACTTAATGAATCAATGTGCAGTTGCAAAGGACACACCAATATTATTGTGTCAACATTCCATATATTGATTTCAAGGAAAAATTATGGCACTCAGCCACACAAAGCAACAGTACAGAGCCGTCTTCAGGTGCTCCATGCACTATAGTGCTCTAATGAACTAATTACAGTGTCAGATCCTAGAATTTTTAACAGATACACTTTTCAAGATGCATCAGTAGTGTTGTTGTTGTTTGTCCATCAAGAATGATGATGACCATTCATTTCATCCAGTGGGGTTGAAGGTATGGAGCCGTGCGTTCTAAGATGGCTGATAAGGCCTATTTTGGCTCTAAATTTTCTTTGACAATGTGGGCAAAGAATGCTTGACGTTTCGGGAGGAGGATTTCCTGCAGTGGTTTTTCTGTCCTGCCTTTTCTTCACAGCTCTTGCAGTCCTGGTTGCCTCACATATGACTGCACCCTTGCGTAATGATGCACGCCACGAATTTCGGTCTCTGGCTGCAGCCTCCCAGGTGTCATGATGAATTCCAAAAGCATTCAGTGAGATTTTCAGAGTGTCTTTAAAGCGTTTCCTCTGGCCACCTTGGGAGCGTTTACCACAACGCAGTTCGCTGTAAAATATTCGTTTAAGGAGCCTGTGATCTGGCATGCGAGTCAAGTGACCAGCCCAGCGAATCTGATTCTTCACCAGTAGTGTGTGGATACTGGGCATGGACGCTCTTTCTAGGACTTCAGTGTCTGGAATCTTGTCTTGCCATTTAATCTTCAGTAGCTTCCTCTAAAAGTACTGGAGAGTTTTGGTCAGAGACCATAACTTTATGAAGGGAAAATCCCAACTGCACCTCCACGCGGTAGAGGATGGAAACACACTACGGTGTGGCTAACACAGCTCTGGGGACCGAGTATCCACCGGAATAAGTGGACAACTCTGCAGCTGAGCAGAGCAGGGCACTCACTTGTCCTTGCAGTCGGAAATGGCTGTCAAAAGCAGAGGTAAAAAGACCACCATGTGAATGTGGAAGGCAAGGGGAAACCACCACATTATCTTCCCAAGACTTCATGGCAAAACATAAATCAAAGTTAGTGAAGGACGTTAATGGCTGTCTTAGGGCATCCTCGTCCGGTAGGGACAGTCATGAGCCACAGGTGACACCAGACCGTCATCCAGCTACTGATGGCAAAATCTTAACTAAAATAAATAAATTTAGAGTAGGAACATGGAATGTTAGGACATTAAATGAGCTAGGAAAGTTGACCAATGTTCTAAGAGAGATGGATAGCATGAAAATGAATATACTAGGCGTTAGTGAGATGAGATGGAAGGGATCGGGCAAAATTATAGCTGACAATCACACAATAATTTATTCTGGAGGGGATACACATGAAAAAGGTGTAGGAATAATATTAGACGAAAAAACAGCCAAGTCAATTAATGGATACTGGTGTATTTCAGATAGAGTTATTATGGTAAAAATCAAAGGCAAACCAATAGACATAAATATTATACAAGTATATGCACCAACAGCAAGCAGTAGTGATGAAGAAATACAACACTTTTACGACGAAATAGAAATGGCGATGGCTCAAATTGGATCACAAGAAATAAAGATAATACTTGGTGATTTTAATGCAAAAGTAGGAAAGGGAAAAATGGAGGATGTAGTGGGGAATTATGGTTTAGGTACAAGAAATGAAAGAGGGGAAAAGCTAATAGAATGGGCAAATATCAATGATATGATAATTGGAAACACATGGTTTAAACACCATAAAAGACGACTGTACACATGGATAAGCCCTGATAAGAAAATACGCAACCAAATTGACTACATACTAATTAATAAAAGATTTAGAAATGCTTTAATTAATGTAAAGACAATGCCTGGTGCTGACTGTAATAGTGATCATGTACCACTATGTGGACAAATAAAAGTAAGATTAAAGAGAGGGAAAAAAATGGTTAAGAACATGAGACTTAATAAAGAGGTTCTAAAAATAGATAAAGAAATGCAAGAACAATACAGAGTGACTGTGAAAAATAGGTACAATGCAATAACTAAAATACAGAGTATAGATGAACAATGGGAAATGTTAAGGGACTCCATTCATCAAACTAGCAAAGAAGTATTACCAGAGAGAGGCAAAATAGCTAAGAAAAAATGGATGAATGAAGATATCTTAAACCTGATGGACAAAAGAAAACAGTATAAAAATGACAAACAAGAATACGCTAAGATAAATAAAGAAATAAAAGATAAATGTGGAAAGGCTAAAGAAAGTTGGTTAAACGAGCAATGCAAAAAAAATTGAATTAAATTCCATTAAAGATACAAAAAATATGCACAGACAAATCAGTGAGCTTACAGGAAAAAAAATAAGAATAAATACAGGGTGTTTGAAATCAAAAACAGGAAAGATAATATTAGAGGAAGATGCTATAATGAAGAGGTGGAATGAGTATATAAGAGAATTATATGAAGGAGAAAGGGCAGAATTAACAGAAGATAGTAACTTAGAAGGTCCACCTATTCTGAAAGAAGAAGTCGCTGACGCTATGAAACGTATGAAGAAAGGAAAAACAGCTGGGCCAGATGAAATCACAATAGAAGAATTAGAAGTATTGGGAGAATTTGGAGTAGATATATTAACCAAAATGTTGAATGATATTTACAGCAGTGGATATTTACCCAGTGATATGCTGAAATCTGTATTTATAGCTATACCAAAAAGACCAGGAGCAATTGATTGTGAAGATTTTCGTACAATTAACCTTATAAACCATATCACTAAGCTTCTACTCAGAATCATAATGAGAAGAACCAAAAAGAAAATAAAAATGGAAATTAGTGAAGAACAGTATGGATTTGTGGAAGGAAAGGGCACAAACAATGCAATTTATACATTGCGGACACTAATAGAAAGGTCAATAGAGAAACAGAGGGACATATATTTGTGCTTCATAGATTATACTAAGGCATTTGATAAAGTAAAACATGATGAACTGATTAAAATGTTGGAAGATATCAACACTGATGGAAAAGATTTAAGAATAATAAAGAATATTTACTGGAACCAAGTAGCAGCAATTAAAATGGGAAATAAAGAGGGTAGTTACGAACAGATAAAGCTAGGAGTACGACAAGGGTGTGTCTTGTCACCAGATCTTTTCTCCCTGTATAGCGAAGTAATAATGAGAGAGATCAAAGAGATGCCAGGAATACTAGTTGGAGGTTATAATATAAATAATATACGCTATGCAGATGACACAGTATTGGTGGCGGATAATTCAACAGACCTACAACAATTATTAGACGTTGTAGTAACAGAGAGTGCAAGGAAAGGACTCAACTTGAATATCAAGAAAACAGTAACAATGGTAATATCAAAGAAAATGGTGACACCAAAATGTGACATAGAAATAGAAGGGAAAATCCTTAACCAAGTTGATAATTTTAGATACCTAGGGGCATTTATAACATCAGATGGAAGATGTACAACAGAGATTAGGAGCAGAATAGGGCAGGCAAAAGCCGCATTTCATAAAATGAAGAGTATCTTATGCAATAAGTCACTGTCACTGAATGTAAGAAAGAGAGTGCTGAAATGCTATGTAGAACCAGTTTTGCTGTATGGCAGTGAATCTTGGAATGTAAATGAACAAATTAAGAAGAAATTAGAAGCAACAGAGATGTGGTTCCTGAGACGAATGTTGCGAATTCCTTGGACTGCCAGAGTAACTAACGACGACTGCCTGAAACAGGCTAATGAAACTAGAACATTATATACAACAATAAGACAGAGACAAACAGCTTTCCTCGGTCATGTGATGAGAAGAGAGGCATTGGAGAACATCGTAACAACTGGAAAGATCGAGGGGAAGAGAGGCAGAGGTAGACCAAGAGAAGTGATGCTGGATGGATTGAGACGGTGGCATGGAGGAATATCAGCAGCAGAGTTGATCCAGAAAACCAAAGACCGAGATCTATGGAGAGCCATGAACGCCTACGCCAGCCGGCACGGCACTTGATGATGATGATGAGCTTCCTTAGGCAGACTGTGTGGAAGTGGTTTAATTTCCTAGCGTGTCGCTGATAAACAGTCCAGGTTTCACAAGCATATAGCAGTGTGGATAATACAACTGCTTTGTAGACTTTTAGCTTTGTTTGCAGGCTTATTCCAGTTCTGTCCCATACATTCTTGTACAGTCTGCCAAAGGCCGCGCTGGCCTTGGAGATTCTTGCATTCACTTCGTCATCAAGTGTGGCAGCTTGTGACACAGTGCTGCCAAGGTAGGTGAATTTGTCCACAACACTTAGTCTATGATCATTCACTTTGATATTCGGCACAATGTGATTATTCCCTGGAGCTGGCTGGTACATAACTACAGTCTTAATTTTTTGGTAGGTGGGTATCGGCCCGGCTCTCAGATCCGAGGGTTTGTGGCTTAGAGGCGTTCAGCCACAACCCTCGACAGGGAGCCTTAGAGTATTGTCCGGACCAAGAACTTCTGCCTTCGTGCACCTGATTTAATCTTTTGACTGCTATCCTCAGTCTAGCTGCAGAGCAGCAGGTTGTGTCTCTCTTAGTCTGGCCCCTATCCCATTAGCGGTCCGATATGTAGTTTTCATCCATCATCAAGCACATGGGGTCAGAGGGACACGCAAGCTCCCCCACTACGGCAAGGTGGAGACACATCGGGGGAGGCGCTGTTTATTATATTTCTTATTTTTCAAGTATATTTTAATAAGATATTAATTATATCATCTGAAAATAATATTCTATATATTCAGATTAATAATTTAGATTAATCATACTAGAAATATAACCATTTATTATGTTTTTTAGGATTAATGTATTAATGTTAATGTTTGCGTTGCTCGTATTTATTATGCATATGTTCTCCTACAGCTTAGAGTTGAAGCATGGATACCCACTAATGGTGGAATGTTCGTAACTATCATTTTCAGCCGTGATTAATTATTCTGATGACGATTAATAGGCGAAGTGAGCACGACAAGACCTCGTCTGGCACAGTCAGAGCCTGCAGGAACTTATTTTGGCACTGGGGAAAGGCCCTGCAAGATTATGTTTAGAAGAAATGTCATTTATGTTTGTAAATTTCATTCATTTTGAACAAATAATTCCCCCCCCCCCTTTCTCTCTCTCTCTCTCTCTCTCTCTCTCTCTCTCTCTGTCTCCCCTCCCTCTCTCCCTCCCCGTCTCTCTCTCTCTCTCTCTCTCTCTCTCTCTCTCTCTGGGAGATGTATGTGTAGGTTGGGAAATATGTGTGGGTTGGGAAATGTGTGTGGGTGGGGGGTCAGTGGGTTTGTGGCGGCATGTATGTTTGCCTGAGTCTGTGTGAGTGCGTGGAGGTATGTGTGGGTGGGTGGGGTTGTGGTGGGTGGGGGATGTGTGGGTGGCTGAGGGATGTGTGGCTGGCTGCGGGGTGTGAGGGTGGATGGGGGATGTGTCTCACAACATTGCAATATGAACTGTTTATGTTTACAACTTTCATTTGACAATGTTTTTTCCCCTATGTAAATGTAACATGCACATTTGATGAATGAAAGATTAGTGATCGAAAGGGGCGAATGTAAGACGGGCCTGCGTGCCCAATGTGTTACCTTTTAAAATAAAGTTTGTTCATTCGTTCTTCGTTCGTTCATTCTCTCTCTCTCTCTCTCTCTCTCTCTCTCTCTCTCTCTCTCTCTCTCTCTCTCTCTCTCTCTGCCAAATGCTGGTGCAATTACGTTTGATTAGAGAATATTTAAAATATAATAACATGATAGTAATGCCTTGGTTGATCGCTACAATTATTAATTCTTATGTTCAAACATTCTAAGGAATTACTAGACATCTTAAAGAAAAACAACTAGATAACCAAGGAGTAGGGGACATAAACATGTAATTATTGTTATAAGGGAGATTATTAGAATTTAAAAGAGGAAATCGTATACCTAGCTATAATATTATGAACTAAGTAACAAATTTCTTTATTGTTATTTTATGAATGAAGTAATGAATATTCCAGTCAGATTTTATAACCTCAAGAAAAATTATTTCAGTGTATTTTTAAAAAATTTGCTTAATCTTTACTTACTTACATTTTGTAATCAACTTTCGTCATTCTACATTTACTATTAATTTCCAACAGTGTATGCATGGTAAGTGATTGTTGTCGGTATATCCATACATTCCCCTATCTGGGGAATCTAATTTTTGAAAGGCCTTTAACAGGCTTTAGTTACGTATACGTTGGTCATGTGTTTCAAACATCTTTTAGAACGTAAATTACAAAAATGTGCGTCTCTCTTTAGTCTATTGGACAACGTCGGTTTACTATTTTTTAATAAAAGTGCTAACGCACTAACGTAAATTACAAGTTTATTTTTTCCACACTTCTAAACGTAAAAAGGGGGTACATTCCATTTCGAATGTCGATGTGCGGAAGACTGTTTTGTTTTACGTGATTCTTTGTTGTGTGTCATCATCATCAAGTGCCGTGCCGACTGGAGTAGGCGTTCATGACTCTCCACAGATCTCGGTCTTTGGTTTTCTGGATCAACTCTGCAGTTGATATTCCTCCATGCCACCGTCGCAATCCATCCAGCATCATTTCTCGTGGTCTGCCTCTCTTCCCCTCGATCTTTCCAGTTGTCACGATGTTCTCTACCGCCTCTTCTCAACACATGACTAAAAAAACTGTTTGTCTCTTTCTTATTGTTGTATATAAAGTTCTATTTTCGCCAGCCTCTTGATGTGTGGGGATAACACATTTGTGCGGTATGTGTGTTTCATTTCAACTGGACGTAACATGTGTTACCTTGAACCGTGAACCAAACAGTCTTCAACTTTACATCCAGCGCGGTACATGGAAGCAAACTACACAGTTCATATACAGTCATATAGTTCATATACGGCAGCAGCAGCAGCAGAAGAAGAAAAAGGAGGAGTAGGAGCTGGGAGGAGGAAGAGGGAGGTGGAGGAGGGAGGAGGAGGAGGGAGGAAGAGATAGGCGGAGAGAGGAGGAGGAGGGAAGAGGAGGAGTAGGAGTAGGGAGGAATATGAGGGAGGAGGAGGGATTAAGAGGAGGAGAGAGGAGGAGGGAGGAGGAGGAGGGAGGAGGAGGAGGGAGGAGGAGGAGGAGAGAAGAGGAGGAGGGAGGAGGGGGATAAGCGAGGATTAGGAGGGAGGAGGAGGAGGGAGGATAAGGGAGAAGGATGGAGGAGGGAGGAGGAGAAGGGAGGAGTAGGGAGGAAGAGGAGTGATTAGGAGGAGGAGGAGAGCAAGGGGGAGGAGGGGGAGGGAGGAGGGGAGGAGGAGGAAGAGGGAGGAGGAAGAGGGAGGAGGAGGGAGGATGAGGGAGGATGAGGGAGGAGAGGGAGATGGAGGGAGATGGAGGAGGAGGAAGGAGGACAGAGGAGGGAGGAGGAGGAGGGGGAGGATGAGGAGGAATGTGGAGGGGAGAGGAGGAGAGAGGATGAGGAGGGAGGAGGAGAAGGGAGGAGGAGGGAGGAGGAGAGGGAGGAGGAGGAGGGAGAAAAGGGGAGGAGGAGGAGGGATGAGGGGGAGGACGTAGGAGGAGGAGGAGGGAGGAGGAGGAAGTAGGAGGAGAGAGGAGGAGAAGGGAGGAGGAAGGAAGAGGAGTGATTAGGAGGAGGGAGGAGGTAGGAGGAGGAAAAGGGAGGAAGAGGAGGAAGGAGGAGGAAGAGGGAGGAGGAGGATGGAGAGGGGGAGGGGAAGAGGAAGAGGGTAGAAGGGGGAGGAGGAGGATTATAACGCATATGCCTGTAGATAACTGCAGCGAAAAGGTGGGGGTCTTG
>JACEFZ010005757.1:0-236808 GCA_014155875.1 Cepaea nemoralis
CAACCAACATTAGTTAGGAGCAGCAGCATCAGTGCCATATTGCCTCAGATATTTACCTGTTATTGAGTTAAAGCTGGGATAATGTAAGTAAACAGTGCCATAGATATTTATCTGTTTATGAGTTAAAGCTGGGATAATGTAAGTAAACAGTGCCATAGATATTTATCTGTTTATGAAGTTAAAGCTGGGATGATGTAAGTAAACAGTGCCATATTGCCTCAGATATTTATCTGTTTATTGAGTTAAAGCTGGGATGATGTAAGTAAACAGTGCCATATTGCCTCAGATATTTATCCGTTTATTGAGTTAAAGCTGGGATAATGTAAGTAAACAGTGCCATATTGCCTCATATATTTATCTGTTTATTGAGTTAAAGCTGGGATAATGTAAGTAAACAGTGCCATATTGCCTCAGATATTACCTGTTTATTGAGTTAAAGCTGGGATGATGTAAGTAAACAGTGCCATATTGCCTCATATATTTATCTGTTTATTGAGTTAAAGCTGGGATAATGTAAGTAAACAGTGCCATATTGCCTCAGATATTTATCTGTTTATTGAGTTAAAGCTGGGATAATGTAAGTTGCAGTGCCATAGATATTTATCTGTTTATGAAGTTAAAGCTGGGATGATGTAAGTAAACAGTGCCATAGATATTTATCTGTTATGAAGTTAAAGCTGGGATGATGTAAGTAAACAGTGCCATATTGCCTCATATATTTATCTGTTTATTGAGTTAAAGCTGGGATAATGTAAGTAAACAGTGCCATATTGCCTCAGATATTTACCTGTTTATTGAGTTAAAGCTGGGATGATGTAAGTAAACAGTGCCATATTGCCTCAGATATTTACCTGTTTATTGAGTTAAAGCTGGGATGATGTAAGTAAACAGTGCCATATTGCCTCAGATATTTATCTGTTTATTGAGTTAAAGCTGGGATAATGTAAGTAAACAGTGCCATATTGCCTCATATATTTATCTGTTTATGAAGTTAAGCTGGGATAATGTAAGTAAACAGTGCCATATTGCTCATATATTTATCTGTTTATGAAGTTAAAGCTGGGATAATGTAAGTAAACAGTGCCATATTGCCTCATATATTTATCTGTTTATGAAGTTAAAGCTGGGATAATGTAAGTAACAGTGCCATATTGCCTATATATTTATCTGTTTATGAAGTTAAAGCTGGGATAATGTAAGTAAACAGTGCCATAGATATTTATCTGTTTATTGAGTTAAAGCTGGGATGATGTAAGTAAACAGTGCCATATTGCCTCATATATTTATCTGTTTATGAAGTTAAAGCTGGGATAATGTAAGTAAACAGTGCCATATTGCCTCATATATTTATCTGTTTATTGAGTTAAAGCTGGGATAATGTAAGTAAACAGTGCCATATTGCCTCAGATATTTACCTGTTTATTGAGTTAAAGCTGGGATGATGTAAGTAAACAGTGCCATATTGCCTCATATATTTATCTGTTTATTGAGTTAAAGCTGGGATAATGTAAGTAAACAGTGCCATATTGCCTCAGATATTTATCCGTTTATTGAGTTAAAGCTGGGATAATGTAAGTAAACAGTGCCATATTGCCTCATATATTTATCTGTTTATGAGTTAAAGCTGGGATAATGTAAGTAAACAGTGCCATATTGCCTCATATATTTATCCGTTTATTGAGTTAAAGCTGGATAATGTAAGTAAACAGTGCCATATTGCCTCATATATTTATCCGTTTATTGAGTTAAAGCTGGATAATGTAAGTAAACAGTGCCATATTGCCTCAGATATTTACTGTTTATTGAGTTAAAGCTGGGATGATGTAAGTAAACAGTGCCATATTGCCTCAGATATTATCTGTTTATTGAGTTAAAGCTGGGATAATGTAAGTAAACAGTGCCATATTGCCTCAGATATTTACCTGTTATTGAGTTAAAGCTGGGATAATGTAAGTAAACAGTGCCATATTGCCTCATATATTTATCCGTTTATTGAGTTAAGCTGGGATAATGTAAGTAAACAGTGCCATATGCCTCAGATATTTATCCGTTTATTGAGTTAAAGCTGGGATAATGTAAGTAAACAGTGCCATATTGCCTCATATATTTATCCGTTTATTGAGTTAAAGCTGGGATAATGTAAGTAAACAGTGCCATATTGCCTCATATATTTATCCGTTTATTGAGTTAAAGCTGGGATAATGTAAGTAAACAGTGCCATATTGCCTCATATATTATCCGTTTATTGAGTTAAAGCTGGGATAATGTAAGTAAACAGTGCCATATTGCCTCAGATATTTACCTGTTTATTGAGTTAAAGCTGGGATGATGTAAGTAAACAGTGCCATATTGCCTCAGATATTTATCTGTTTATTGAGTTAAAGCTGGGATAATGTAAGTAAACAGTGCCATATTGCCTCAGATATTTACCTGTTTATTGAGTTAAAGCTGGGATAATGTAAGTAAACAGTGCTATTGCCTCATATATTTATCTGTTTATTGAGTTAAAGCTGGGATAATGTAAGTTGCAGTGCCATAGATATTTATCTGTTTATGAAGTTAAAGCTGGGATGATGTAAGTAAACAGTGCCATATTGCCTCATATATTTATCTGTTTTATTGAGTTAAAGCTGGGATAATGTAAGTTGCAGTGCCATAGATATTTATCTGTTTATGAAGTTAAAGCTGGGATAATGTAAGTAAACAGTGCCATATTGCCTCATATATTTATCCGTTTATTGAGTTAAAGCTGGGATAATGTAAGTTGCAGTGCCATAGATATGTATCTGTTTATGAAGTTAAAGCTGGGATAATGTAAGTAAACAGTGCCATATGCCTCAGATATTTATCTGTTATTGAGTTAAAGCTGGGATAATGTAAGTAAACAGTGCCATATTGCCTCATATTTATCTGTTTATTGAGTTAAAGCGGGATAATGTAAGTTGCAGTGCCATAGATATTTATCTGTTAGAAGTTAAAGCTGGGATGATGTAAGTAAACAGTGCCATATTGCCTCCAATATTTATCTGTTTATTGAGTTAAAGCTGGATAATGTAAGTAAACAGTGCCATATTGCCTCAGATATTTATCTGTTTATGAGTTAAAGCTGGGATAATGTAAGTTGTGCAGTGCCATAGATATTTATCTGTTTATGAAGTTAAAGCTGGGATAATGTAAGTAAACAGTGCCATATTGCCTCATATATTTATCTGTTTATTGAGTTAAAGCTGGGATAATGTAAGTAAACAGTGCCATATTGCCTCATATATTTATCTGTTTATTGAGTTAAAGCTGGGATAATGTAAGTAAACAGTGCCATATTGCCTCAGATATTTATCTGTTTATGGAGTTAAAGCTGGGATAATGTAAGTTGCAGTGCCATAGATATTTATCTGTTTATTGAGTTAAAGCTGGGATGATGTAAGTAAACAGTGCCATATTGCCTCATATATTTATCTGTTTATTGAGTTAAAGCTGGGATAATGTAAGTAAACAGTGCCATATTGCCTCAGATATTTATCTGTTTATTGAGTTAAAGCTGGGATAATGTAAGTAAACAGTGCCATAGATATTTATCTGTTTATGAAGTTAAAGCTGGGATAATGTAAGTAAACAGTGCCATAGATATTTATCTGTTTATGAAGTTAAAGCTGGGATAATGTAAGTAAACAGTGCCATATTGCCTCATATATTTATCTGTTTATTGAGTTAAAGCTGGGATAATGTAAGTTGCAGTGCCATAGATATTTATCTGTTTATGAAGTTAAAGCTGGGATAATGTAAGTAAACAGTGCCATATTGCCTCAGATATTTACCTGTTTATTGAGTTAAAGCTGGGATAATGTAAGTAAACAGTGCCATATTGCCTCAGATATTTACCTGTTTATTGAGTTAAAGCTGGGATAATGTAAGTAAACAGTGCCATATTGCCTCATATATTTATCTGTTTATTGAGTTAAAGCTGGGATAATGTAAGTAAAACAGTGCCTATTGCCTCAGATATTATCTGTTTATGGAGTTAAAGCTGGGATAATGTAAGTTGCAGTGCCATAGATATTTATCTGTTTATTGAGTTAAATCTGGGATGATTTAGTAATACAGTGCCATATTGCCTCATATATTTATCTGTTTATTGAGTTAAAGCTGGATAATGTAAGTAACAGTGCCAGTATTGCCTCAGATATTTACCTGTTTATTGAGTTAAAGCTGGGATAATGTAAGTAAACAGTGCCATATTGCCTCAGATATTTACCTGTTTATTGAGTTAAAGCTGGGATAATGTAAGTAAACGTGCCATATTGCCTCATATATTTATCTGTTTATTGAGTAAAGCTGGATAATGTAAGTAAACAGTGCCATATTGCCTCAGATATTACCTGTTTTATTGAGTTAAAGCTGGGATAATGTAAGTAAACAGTGCCATATTGCCTCAGATATTTACCTGTTTATTGAGTTAAAGCTGGGATAATGTAAGTAAAACAGTGCCATATTGCCTCAGATATTTTACCTGTTTATTGAGTTAAAGCTGGGATAATGTAAGTAAACAGTGCCATATGCCTCATATATTTATCTGTTTATTGAGTTAAAGCTGGGATAATGTAAGTAAACAGTGCCATATTGCCTCAGATATTTATCTGTTTATGGAGTTAAAGCTGGGATAATGTAAGTTGCAGTGCCATAGATATTTATCTGTTTATTGAGTTAAAGCTGGGATGATGTAAGTAAACAGTGCCATATTGCCTCATATATTTATCTGTTTATTGAGTTAAGCTGGGATAATGTAAGTAAACAGTGCCATATTGCCTCATATATTTATCTGTTTATTGAGTTAAAGCTGGGATAATGTAAGTAAACAGTGCCATATTGCCTCAGATATTTATCTGTTTATTGAGTTAAAGCTGGGATAATGTAAGTAAACAGTGCCATAGATATTTATCTGTTTATGAAGTTAAAGCTGGGATAATGTAAGTAAACAGTGCCATAGATATTTATCTGTTTATGAAGTTAAAGCTGGATAATGTAAGTAAACAGTGCCATATTGCCTCATATATTTATCTGTTTATTGAGTAAAGCTGGGATAATGTAAGTTGCAGTGCCATAGATATTTATCTGTTTATGAAGTTAAAGCTGGGATAATGTAAGTAAACAGTGCCATATTGCCTCAGATATTTACCTGTTTATTGAGTTAAAGCTGGGATAATGTAGTAACAGTGCCATATTGCCTCAGATATTTACCTGTTATTGAGTTAAAGCTGGGATAATGTAAGTAACAGTGCCATATTGCCTCAGATATTTATCTGTTATTGAGTTAAAGCTGGGATAATGTAAGTAAACAGTGCCATATTGCCTCAGATATTTACCTGTTTATTGAGTTAAAGCTGGGATAATGTAAGTAAACAGTGCCATATTGCCTCAGATATTTACCTGTTTATTGAGTTAAAGCTGGGATAATGTAAGTAAACAGTGCCATATTGCCTCAGATATTATCTGTTTATTGAGTTAAAGCTGGGATAATGTAAGTAAACAGTGCCATATTGCCTCAGATATTTACCTGTTTATTGAGTTAAAGCTGGATAATGTAAGTAAACAGTGCCATATTGCCTCATATATTTATCTGTTTATTGAGTTAAAGCTGGGATAATGTAAGTAAACAGTGCCATATTGCCTCAGATATTTACCTGTTTATTGAGTTAAAGCTGGGATAATGTAAGTAAACAGTGCCATATTGCCTCATATATTTATCCGTTTATTGAGTTAAAGCTGGGATAATGTAAGTAAACAGTGCCATATTGCCTCATATATTTATCTGTTTATGAAGTTAAAGCTGGGATAATGTAAGTAAACAGTGCCATATTGCCTCATATATTTATCCGTTTATTGAGTTAAAGCTGGGATAATGTAAGTAAACAGTGCCATATTGCCTCAGATATTTACCTGTTTATTGAGTTAAAGCTGGGATAATGTAAGTAAACAGTGTCATATTGCCTCATATATTTATCTGTTTATTGAGTTAAAGCTGGGATAATGTAAGTTGCAGTGCCATAGATATTTATCTGTTTATGAAGTTAAAGCTGGGATAATGTAAGTAAACAGTGCCATATTGCCTCAGATATTTACCTGTTTATTGAGTTAAAGCTGGGATAATGTAAGTAAACAGTGCCATATTGCCTCAGATATTTACCTGTTTATTGAGTTAAAGCTGGGATAATGTAAGTAAACAGTGCCATATTGCCTCAGATATTTACCTGTTTATTGAGTTAAAGCTGGGATAATGTAAGTAAACAGTGCCATATTGCCTCAGATATTTATCTGTTTATTGAGTTAAAGCTGGATAATGTAAGTAAACAGTGCCATATTGCCTCAGATATTTACCTGTTTATTGAGTTAAAGCTGGATAATGTAAGTAAACAGTGCCATATTGCCTCATATATTTATCTGTTTATTGAGTTAAAGCTGGGATAATGTAAGTAACAGTGCCATATTGCCTCAGATATTTACCTGTTTATTGAGTTAAAGCTGGGATAATGTAAGTAAACAGTGCCATATTGCCTCAGATATTTACCTGTTTATTGAGTTAAAGCTGGGATAATGTAAGTAAACAGTGCCATATTGCCTCAGATATTTACCTGTTTATTGAGTTAAAGCTGGGATAATGTAAGTAACAGTGCCATATTGCCTCAGATATTATATCTGTTTATGGAGTTAAAGCTGGGATGATGTAAGTAAGCAGTGCCATAGTTGCCTCATATATGTATCTGTTTATTGAGTTAAAGCTGGGATAATGTAAGTAAACAGTGCCATATTGCCTCAGATATTTATCTGTTTATTGAGTTAAAGCTGGGATAATGTAAGTAAAACAGTGCCATATTGCCTCAGATATTTTATCCGTTATGAGTTTAAAGCTGGGATAATGTAAGTTGCAGTGCCATAGGATATTTATCTGTTTATGAAGTTAAAGCTGGATGATTTAAGTAAGTCCTTGTATTCAAATACTCTAAACTTTGTCCTTGTATTCAAATTACTCTAAACATTGTCCCCTGTATTCAAATTACTCTAACATTGTCCCTGTATTCAAATTAATCTAAACATTGTCATTGTATTCAAATTAATCTAAACATTGTCATTGCATTCAAATTAATCAAAACATTGTCCTTGCATTGAAATCTTTCTAAATATTGCCCTTGTTTTCAAATTAATCTAAACATTGTCCTTGTATTCAAAGTAATCTAAACATTGTCCTTGTATTCAAATTACTCTAAACATTGTCCTTGTATTCAAATTAATCTAAACATTGTCATTGTGTTCAAATTAATCAAAACATTGTCCTTGCATTGAAATCTTTCTAAACATTGTCCTTGTATTCAAATTAATCTAAACATTGTCCTTGTATTCAAATTAATCTAAACATTGTCGTTGTATTCAAATTGTGCAGCTGTGGCGTCTGCTGGAGAACCTGGAGTGTCACATGATCACAGACATCCGCAAGCAAGTGTCCAGGGAGATTACTCTGGCTGTTGCAGAGAGGACACGAGAGGAGGATGCATTGCCTACAGATTTGTGGAAGAGAGCGGTAAGCTATCTCTTTCTGTGTCTGTTTGCTCTGGGAGAGTGGTAAGCTATCTCTTTCTGAGTCTGTGAGAACGGTAAGCTATCTCTTACTGAGTCTGTGAGAAAGTTCTGTTGAACATGTGTGAGAGAGGGAGGATGCTACTAAGTGAATGAGAGAGTTTTGCTAATGAATATGTGAGAGTGACAAGTGATGTTTGAGATATGGTAAATGTGTTAAACACGATATGTGAGGAGCATACAGCCTTACTTTGCACTTGATAAAAGGGTGACTAACTGAACTGACCCACAACTGTGTCAATAACACACTTTTAAATTCTCCAGGTGATAAAAGAAGCCTTACTCTAAAACCGACCTCATGTGGCGGAGAAATTTGTGAACCTTCTCATGTCAGATGTCAAGGAGACTGACACAACTGTGACCTTTGACTGCAAGCATCTTCAGTCATGTCTCTCAGAACTGGCCAGGAGTGTGATGATGCGAGAGAGACAGAACTTTGACAGGTAGGAAACTGTACATGTTTGACAGGTAGAGTAGAATATGTACATGTTTGACAGGTAGAATAGTGTACATGTTTGACAGGTAGAATAGTGTACATGTTTGACAGGTAGAATAGTGTACATGTTTGACAGGTAGAATGGTGTACATGTTTGTTAGCAGGTGCTTCAATTTCATAGCAAACGTCACAATAGACATTTGATACACTGTGATTTGGTTATAGCATATATGTCACAATAGACATTTGATACACAGTGATTTGGTTATAGAATAAACTTCACAATAGACATGTGACTGCACAGTGATTTGGTGATAGAATATATTTTACAATATACATTTGATACACTGTGATTTGGTGATAGGATATACTTCACTTCCTCTACCATATTGCTACTCTATTATTAACAACTGCTACCAGATGATTCACGTGTACACAGCACTTCCTGTTGTTTACATTTGCCCAAGAAGGCTAGCCATCCACTAACCCAGTTCTAGGCTAAAACACCCACTAACCCAGTTCTAGGCTAACCACCCACTAACCCAGTTCTAGGCTAAACACCCGTTAACTCTGTTCTAGTCTAAACACCTACTAACCCAGTTCTAGGCTAAACACCCACTACCCCAGTTCTAGGCTAAACACCCACTAACCCAGTTCTAGGCTAAAACACCCACTAACCCAGTTCTATGCTAAACACCCACTAACCCAGTTATAAGCTAAACACCCACTAACTCAGTTCTAGGCAAAACACCCATTAACTCTGTTCTAGTTTTAACACCTACTAACCCAGTTCTAGACTAAACACCCACTAACCCTGTTCTAGGCTAAACACCCACTAACCCTGTTCTAGGCTAAACACCCACTAACCCTGTTCTAGTCTAAACACCCACTAACCCTGTTCTAGGCTAAACACCCACTAACCCTGTTCTAGGCTAAACACCCACTAACCCTGTTCTAGGCTAAACACCCACTAACCCTGTTCTAGTCTAAACACCCACTAACCCTGTTCTAGTCTAAACACCTACTAACCTAGGTCCAGGCTAAACACCCACTAACCCAGGTCCAGGCTAAACACCCACTAACCTAGGTCCAGGCTAAACACCCACTAACCCAGGTCCAGGCTAAACACCCACTAACCCTGTTCTAGTCTAAACACCTACTAACCTAGGTCCAGGCTAAACACCCACTAACCCAGGTCCAGGCTAAACACCCACTAACCCTGTTCTAGTCTAAACACCTACTAACCTAGGTCCAGGCTAAACACCCACTAACCCAGGTCCAGGCTAAACACCCACTAACCCCTGTTCTAGTCTAAACACCTACTAACCTAGGTTCCAGGCTAAACACCCACTAACCCATGTCAGGCTAAACACCCACTAGACCCTGTTCTAGTCTAAACACCTACTAACCTAGGTCCAGGCTAAACACCCACTAACCCAGGTCCAGGCTAAACACCCACTAACCCAGGTCCAGGCTAAACACCCACTAAACCCAGGTCCAGGCTAAACACCCACTAAGCCAGGTCCAGGCTAAACACCCACTAACCCAGGTCCAGGCTAAACACCCCACTAACCCAGGTCCAGGCTAAACACCCACTAACCCAGGTCCAGGCTAAACACCCACTAACCCAGGTCCCAGGCTAACACCCACTAACCCAGGTCCAGGCTAACACCCACTAACCCAGGTCCAGGCTAAACACCCACTAAGCCAGGTCCAGGCTAAACACCCACTAACCCAGGTCCAGGCTAAACACCCACTAACCCCAGGTCCAGGCTAAACAACCCACTAACCCAGGTCACAGGCTAAACACCCACTAACCCAGGTCCAGGCTAAACACCCACTAACCCAGGTCCAGGCTAAACACCCACTAACCCAGGTCCAGGCTAAACACCCACTAACCAGGTCCAGGCTAAACACCCACTAACCCAGGTCCACGCTAAACACCCACTAACCCAGGTCCAGGCTAAACACCCACTAAGCCCGTCCAGGCTAAACACCCACTAACCCAGGTCCACGCTAAACACCCACTAACCCAGGTCCACGCTAAACACCCACTAACCCAGGTCCAGGCTAAACACCCACTAACCCAGGTCCAGGCTAAACACCCACTAACCCAGGTCAGGCTAAACACCCACTAACCCAGGTCCAGGCTAAACACCCACTAACCCAGGTCCAGGCTAAACACCCACTAACCCAGGTCCAGGCTAAACACCACTAAGCCAGGTCCAGGCTAAACACCCACTAACCAGGTCCAGGCTAAACACCACTAACCCAGGTCCAGGCTAACACCCACTAACCCAGGGTCCAGGCTAAACACCCACTACCCAGGTCCAGGCTAAAACACCCACTAAACCAGGTCCAGGCTAAACACCCACTAACCCAGGGTCCAGGCTAAACACCCACTAAGCCAGGTCCAGGCTAAACCCCACTAACCCAGGTCCAGGCTAAACACCCACTAACCAGGTCCAGGCTAACACCCACTAACCCAGGTTCCAGGCTACACACCCACTACCCAGGTCCAGGGCTAAACACCAACTCACCCAGGTCCAGGGTCTAACCACCCACTAACCAGGTCCATGCTTAAACCACCACTAACCCAGGTCCAGGCTCAAACACCCCACAACCCAGGTCCACGCCTAAACACCCACCTCTACCCAGGTCCAGGCTTAAACACCTCCCACTAAGCCAGGTCCAGCTAAACACCCACTAACCCAGGTCCACGCTAAAACACCCACTAACCCAGGTCCACGCTAAACACCCACTAACCCAGGTCCATGCTAAACCCCCACTAACCATGTCCAGCTAAACACCCACTAACCCAGGTCCAGGCTAAACACCCACTAACCCAGGTCCAGGCTAAACACCCACTAACCAGGTCCAGGCTAAACACCCACTAACCCAGGTCCAGGCTAAACACCCACTAAGGCCAGGTCCAGGCTAAACACCCACTAACCCAGGTCCAGGCTAAACACCCACTAACCCAGGTCCAGGCTAAACACCCACTAACCCAGGTCCAGGCTAAACACCCACTAACCCAGGTCCAGGCTAAACACCCACTAACCCAGGTCCAGGCTAAACACCCACTAACCCAGGTCCAGGCTAAACACCCACTAAGCCAGGTCCAGGCTAAACACCCACTAACCCAGGTCCAGGCTAAACACCCACTAACCCAGGTCCAGGCTAAACACCCACTAACCCAGGTCCAGGCTAAACACCCACTAACCCAGGTCCACGCTAAACACCCACTAACCCAGGTCCAGGCTAAACACCCACTAAGCCAGGTCCAGGCTAAACACCCACTAACCCAGGTCCAGGCTAAACACCCACTAACCCAGGTCCAGGCTAAACACCCCACTAACCCAGGTCCAGGCTAAACACCCACTAACCCAGGTCCAGGCTAAACACCCACTAACCCAGGTCCAGGCTAAACACCCACTAAGCCAGGTCCAGGCTAAACACCCACTAAGCCAGGTCCAGGCTAAACACCCACTAACCCAGGTCCAGGCTAAACACCCACTAACCAGGTCCAGGCTAAACACCCACTAACCCAGGTCCAGGCTAAACACCCACTAACCCAGGTCCAGGCTAAACACCCACTAACCCAGGTCCAGGCTAAACACCCACTAAGCCAGGTCCAGGCTAAACACCCACTAACCCAGGTCCACGCTAAACACCCACTAACCCAGGTCCAGGCTAAACACCCACTAACCCAGGTCCAGGCTAAACACCCACTAACCCAGGTCCAGGCTAAACACCCACTAAGCCAGGTCCAGGCTAAACACCACTAACCCAGGTCCAGGCGAAAACACCCACTAACCCAGGTCCAGGCTAAACACCCACTAACCCACAGCCAGGTCCAGGCTAAACACCCACTAGCCAGTCCAGGCTAACACCCACTACGTCCAGGCTAAACACCCACTAAGCCAGGTCCAGGCTAAACACCCACTCACCCAGGTCCAGGCTAACACCACTAAGCCAGGTCCAGGCTAAACACCCACTAACCCAGGTCCAGGCTAAACACCCCTAAGCCAGGTCCAGGCTAAACACCCACTAACCCAGGTCCACGCTAAACACCCACTACCCAGGTCCAGGCTAAACACCCCTAACCCAGGTCCAGGCTAAACACCACTAACCCAGGTCCAGGCTAAACACCCACTAAGCCAGGTCCAGGCTAAACACCCACTAACCCAGGTCCAGGCTAAACACCCACTAACCCAGGTCCAGGCTAAACACCCACTAACCCAGGTCCAGGCTAAACACCCACTAACCCAGGTCCAGGCTAGAACACCCACTAACCCAGGTCCAGGCTAAAACACCCACTAACCCAGTCCAGGCTAAACACCCACTAACCCAGGTCCAGGCTAAACACCCACTAACCCAGGTCCAGGCTAAACACCCACTAACCCAGGTCCAGGCTAAACACCCACTACCCATGTCCAGGCTAAACACCCACTAACCCAGGTCCAGGCTAAACACCCACTAACCCAGGCCAGGCTAAACACCCACTAACCCAGGTCCAGCTAAACACCCACTAACCCAGGTCCAGCTAAACACCCACTAAGCCAGGTCCAGGCTAAACACCCACTAACCCAGGTCCAGGCTAAACACCCACTAAGCCAGGTCCAGGCTAAACACCCACTAACCCAGGTCCAGGCTAAACACCCACTAACCCAGGTCCAGGCTAAACACCACTAACCCAGGTCCAGGCTAAAACACCCACTAACCAGGTCCAGGCTAAACACCCACTAACCCAGGTCCAGGCTAAACACCCACTAAGCCAGGTCCAGGCTAAACACCCACTAAGCCAGGTCCAGGCTAAACCACCCACTAACCCAGGTCCAGGCTAAAACACCCACTAACCCAGGTCCAGGCTAACACCCACTAACCCAGGTCCAGGCTAAACACCCACTAACCCAGGTCCAGGCTAAACACCCACTAACCCAGGTCCAGGCTAAACACCCACTAACCCAGGTCCAGGCTAAACACCCACTAACCCAGGTCCAGGCTAAACACCCAATACCCAGGTTCCAGGCTAACACCCACTAACCCAGGTCCAGGCTGTAGGTATTAACTCAGTCTCAGTCTAGAAATACACTAACCCATCTTCAATCATTCAGCAAATAAAACAAAACAACAAAAAACATTCTCCGAACCATTATTTGTAAACACTGTCCACAGTATGATTTGAACACCGTAATTGTGGAGTTGTAGATGAGTGTTGTACCTTTAAACTCACCAGGTTCCTGATGTGATTGTGGAGTTGTTTGATTGATTGATTTAAGAACCGACATCACAGCATTCGGGGCATTCCCATAAGCGCTCCGTCCCCATCCTCAGAAGCCAGCGAAGAGTTCCAACCCCAATAGTACCAGTAGCAATCTGATTATATGTGCGTCTCACCTTTCCTCTAAGTGTTGAGCATCGGCCAGATCCCCTCGTCACTCCACGCTGTCGCATTCTTGCCTGACCATGGTGATCCATTTGCTCCTCCTAGGTGTACACGTGCTGACACAAGGCCGCAACAACGTCTGCCTTATCATGCATCAATACTCCACCAAGTTTTGCAGAGCCAGCCAATCTGTCTGCCTGTTCATTCCCAGCACACCAGCATGCCCCGGAGAAAAGATCCAGACGATGCTTGCCACCCATGACTTCCGAAGCGAAGCTAGCCACTCAGCACGAAGCTTGCCCGTCCTCACCCTACTCAGCATGCTTTCTGAATCAGTTACAATCACGATGTGTGTGTGTATCGTATTCTCCATCCAACGGAATGCTGCACTGACTGCCTCCACCTCCATTTTTAAGCTAGATGTTGTGGCATCATATGCCAAGCTCTCCTGCACCAAACGTCGAGCGTTAGCCTTTGCCAAGAAACTCCAGGCACTTCTACTACCTCTCAACACCAAACCATCTGTGTAGATAATCACATCACCCAGGCGAGCATTATCCTGAATTAGTTGCTGGATTTTGTGGAGTTGTAGATGAGTGTTGTACCTTTAAACCCACCAGGTTCCTGGTCTGATTGTGGAGTTGTAGATGAGTGTTGTACCTTTAAACTCACCAGGTTCCTGATGTGATTGTGGAGTTGTAGATGAGTGGTGTTCCTTTAAACCCACAGGTTCCTGATATGATTGTATCTTGTGTCCACAGCTACTCCACCTACTATGAGAACATGTTGAGAACTCACCAACAGCTGCTGTTCCAGAGAGAGCAGGTAACAACTGGCCATCTGTTGTATGGTTATAGTTAGTCACATATAGTCAGCAATGTTTATCAACAACATCTTTCACAGTCACAAACAGCTTGCACCATCACAAACAGTGTGCCCCATCACAAAAATCTTTCATCATCACAAACAGCATGCACCATCACAAACATCATTCATCATCACAAACACCTTTCATCATCACAAACACCTTTCATCATCACAAACACCTTTCATCATCACAAACATCTTTCATCATCACAGCAAAAGAAATAAACACACAGCTGTTGATCATCCCTTATAGAAGTAGAGGAAAGGAATAGAGACTAAAGGACACACTAGACAGTAGAACAGTTGAAAGTAGAGGAAAGGAATAGAGACTAAAGGACACACTAGACAGTAGAACAGTTGAAAGTAGAGGAAAGGAATAGAGACTAAAGTACACACTAGACAGTAGAACAGTTGAAAGTAGAGGAAAGGAATAGAGACTAAAGGACACACTAGACAGTAGAACAGTTGAAAGTAGAGGAAAGGAATAGAGACTGAAGGACACACTAGACAGTAGAACAGATGAAAGTAGAGGAAAGTAATAGAGACTGAAGGACACACTAGACAGTAGAACAGTTGAAAGTAGAGGAAAGGAATAGAGACTAATGAACACACTAGACAGTCGAACAGTTGAAAGTAGAGGAAAGGAATAGAGACTGAAGGACACACTAGACAGTATAACAGTTGAAAGTAGAGGAAAGGAATAGAGACTAATGAACACACTAGACAGTAGAACAGTTGAAAGTAGAGGAAAGGAATAGAGACTAAAGGACACACTAGACAGTATAACAGTTTAAAGTAGAGGAAAGGAATAGAGACTAAAGGACACACTAGACAGTATAACAGTTGAAAGTAGAGGAAAGGAATAGAGACTAAAGGACACACTAGACAGTAGAACAGTTGAAAGTAGAGGAAAGGAATAGAGACTAATGAACACACTAGACAGTAGAACAGTTGAAAGTAGAGGAAAGGAATAGAGACTAATGAACACACTAGACAGTAGAACAGTTGAAAGTAGAGGAAAGGAATAGAGACTAATGAACACACTAGACAGTAGAACAGTTGAAAGTAGAGGAAAGGAATAGAGACTAATGAACACACTAGACAGTAGAACAGTTGAAAGTAGAGGAAAGGAATAGAGACTAAAGGACACACTAGACAGTACAACAGTTGAAAGTAGAGGAAAGGAATAGAGACTAAAGGACACCCTAGTCCAGTGTTTCCCAACCTTTTTTGTACCATGCCCCACTTAAGCCTTTCTAAAATTCATATTGCCCCCCTCCCCCCGCCCCATGCCCCCCCCCCTCAACATATACATTATTTTTAATATTCAAAAATTGAAATGTTCACTAAAGAAACTTGAATGATAGGTTTTAGGAAGAAATTACTAGGTAATTATTGAGCAAACACAGTAAGTAAATTTTCAAAACATATAATGGAGAACTGAAATTCAAGTACAAAATAATTTTAATGAAAGATTTTTCTATATTATTTTAATTATTAGTAATTATTTATTATTTAAATTTAGTGAGATCCTTGCGCTTGATGCTTGCTGCAAAGAGATCTTATGTCAGGTTCCAATTTAGTTAACTTCAGTCTCAAGTCTCCCCGTTTTGTTATATTCAGCCGATTTCTTCCATTTTCGAATTGCCCCCCTTAACAGTCAAATTGCCCCCCTGTGGGGCGTGGGCCCCACGTTGGGAAACACTGCCCTAGACAGTAGAACAGTTGAAAGTAGAGGAAAGGAATAGAGACTGAAGGACACACTAGACAGTAGAACAGTTGAAAGTAGAGGAAAGGAATAGAGACTAAAGGACACACTAGACAGTAGAACAGTTGAAAGTAGAGGAAAGGAATAGAGACTAAAGGACACACTAGACAGT
This sequence comes from Cepaea nemoralis, assembly GCA_014155875.1. Taxonomy (NCBI): domain Eukaryota; kingdom Metazoa; phylum Mollusca; class Gastropoda; order Stylommatophora; family Helicidae; genus Cepaea; species Cepaea nemoralis. Next base: position 16,199 of record JACEFZ010005757.1, read on the forward strand.
AGAACAGTTGAAAGTAGAGGAAAGGAATAGAGACTAAAGGACACACTAGACAGTACAACAGTTGAAAGTAGAGGAAAGGAATAGAGACTAAAGGACGAGGACGCGTCAATAGGTCTTGGCCAGTATATAACTCGGCCCTGGTGCCTTGGAAACACCTCTGCGTCCCAGTATAACAGTTGAAAATTGTAGTGACCACACCAGGATTACTGTCTCTTCCTAATGATGACCATGCTTCACTGCATGAACCCGTGCACTTTGACCATAGGTCAGCTCAACACCCCTGAAAACAAAGGTGTCATCACCAAAGGTGTCATCACCAATGGTGTCCATGTATTTATAATATTTTCTTCCAGTAATACCTTTCCTGTCACTGATCTCAAACTTCCTGTGTTTACAGTACTGTTCCGTCTGACAAATCACTGATTTGTCTACACATATTTTTTGCATCTTTAAAATAATTTTATTGAGTTATGTTGCAATGCTCATTTAATCATCTTTCTCTTGTCTTTATGTGTTTATCTCTTATTTTAAAAAAAAATCATATTGTAATCTTCTTTGTGGCAAAGGTGTTACGGGGGCAGCTCGTAAGCCCGAATACCAGCGTTCGAATCACAACAGTGTCGGTTTTTTATGAAATGGTATAGGTGCCGGCCATTTAGAAAGCAATGGCAAACTACTGAACGTAAACTTGCCCAGAAATCATGAACAGCCAAAAAAATGCTGGGGTTGACTGCTACGTCCTGTAAAGGACATGCAACTAACTAATCTTCTTTGTCATGTTTACTTTGTTCTTTTTATTTCCCCCATCAATTTTCAGATTTTTTTACGGCATCCAATTCTTCTGAGCTTTCCAATAATATCTCTTTGCATATTTGATGGGCTGGCCTCCCTAGTTAGGGGTTAACGTCTTTCTCTGTAATCCTGTATATTCTAATGAGTAACGTAACCTGTGCGAGAATCGGTAGCGGTTCTCGGCGCGTTGGTAATTTACGGGGTATGTGAGCCGGTCGCTCTGAAAGCAGTGGCAAACTACTGAGCGTAATCTTGCCTAGTACATCAACAGCAGCTGAAAAATGCTGATGTTGACTGCAACATCTTGTAAGGGATATGGAAAAAAAAATTTGATGGATGCAGTTTTTCAACATTTCCCATTGTTCACTAATGCTGTGTATGTAAGATATTGCATTGTATCTGTGTCCCACATTGACTTTATATTGTTCTTGAATTTATTGGCCTTATATTAGAATGTTTTATCAAGCCTAATGTTACCTTTTTTCACTCTGTTTAATCTTACGTTTATTTGTGTGCACATACAGGGGGACTCGATCCCTGGACAGTTAGCACCAACTGGTGTCTTCACATTTATTCATACATTTCTGTCATTTATAAGTACTTATTTTGATTAGTTTGATTGAATGATTTCTTATCAGAGTTGTCTGTATCTTCAGCCACCTCATATGTTGTTTAAACCACATATTTCCAGTCAACATATCTTTTATTTGATCATATACTAGCAGTTTTTCTCCTCTTGTCTTATTCCCAAACTGTAGTCAGCAACTATATTTCCACTCACCTTGTGCCTCCCACTTGTGCACTGAAATCTCTAACTATTACTGTTATTTCTGGCGGTGTGGTTTGAGAGACTGCCATTTCTCTTTCATCACAAAATCCATGTATTTCTTCTTCACTACAGCATTATATAAATGAGACATAATGTGATCTGGTCATATGATGTGATCTACTGACGTGCTCATTTTATGTAGTCATGGGATCTTGCAATGTGGTCATGTGATGAAGTCATGTGACAGTTTTATGTTTTAATGATGAGAGGTGATCATGTGATGTGGTCATGTGATATGTCATGTGATGTGGTTTGTGCTGTGATCATGTGAGGTGGTCATGTGATGGTGTCATGTGATGTCTCTGCAGGAGATTCAACACCTCCAGGATCAGCTGAAGCAAACTCAGAGAGACATGAAGGTCAGCGTTCAGTGTCAGCTGGCAGATGAAGGTCACGACTTGCTCATGGGTAAGTTTGTATCTGATCAGCACAGTCATCAGCGGATTCATGGAATTGTCACCCAACACCCACACCCCTGAGCCTGGGTGCTTGACCTCCCTCAGTACATGCAGACAAGTATGGATACTTACACTTCCAGGGACCACACGTCTCTGTCACGATCCTCCCTTCTAATGCCACATGGGATTTCACATTCCATCTGCTGTAACTTTAAGCAGTCACGGGTTTGTGTTTCCTTATGCAACAGATGATCATTTATAGACAGGATCATGTCTCCCTGGCTCTACCATAGTTCCCTCAGGAGGTGCTCTAGAGGATAGCCAACCAGCCTGTTCATGTCCACATACACCGGCCTGGCCTGGACAGTAGAGCCACTTCAGCTCTGGAAGATGTTAGGACTGTTTGCATGTCAACCATTATTGCCAGAAATATCCAGCCTGAAGACTTCCGCAGCATTGTCTGGGAGTCAGTAATGATGACTGATTGATTGAGTGGAGTCTCAGACAGCATTGACTGGGAATCAGTAATGATAACTGATTGACTGAGCAGAGTCTCAGACAGCATTGACTAGGAATCGGTAATGATAACTGATTGAATGGAGTCTCAGACAGCATTGACTGGGAGTCAGTAATGATAACTGATTGATTGAGTGGAGTCTCAGGCAGCATTGACTAGGAATCAGTAATGATACCTGATTGATTGAGTGGTATCTCAGACAGCATTTACTAGGAATCAGTAATGATAACTGATTGATTGAGTGGAGTCTCAGAAAGCATTTACTTGGAGTTGGTGTTGATGACTGGTTGATTGCATGGAGTCTCAGACATTGACTAGGAGTCGGTATTGATGAACTGATTGACTGAGTGGAGTCTCAGACAGCCACTCCAGAGCCACAATGACCGCCTCCACTTACATTCTCATGCTGCATGTCGTGTATGATTCACTTTGCTGTGTGATGACTTTTCCCCTCACTTCACCAATCTCTCACACCCTTCATCTGGCTGTGAAGGACTTCCCAATCTCTCACCTCAATGCACCAATCTCTAACCTCACTGCACCAATCTCTCACCTCACTGCACCAATCTCTCACTTCACTGCACAAATCTCTCACCTCACTGCACCAATCTCTCACCTCACTGCACCAATCTCTCACCTCACTACACAGATCTCTAACCTCACTGCACCAATCTCTTGCCTCACCACACCAACCTCTCACCTCACTGCACCAATCTCTCACCTCACTGCATTAACCTCTCACCTCAATGCACCAATCTCTCACCTCACTGCACCAATCTCTAACCTCACTGCACCAATCTCTCACCTCACTGCACCAATCTCTCACCTCACTACACAGATCTCTCACCTCACTGCACCAATCTCTCACCTCACTACACAGATCTCTAACCTCACTGCACCAATCTCTTGCCTCACCACACCAACCTCTCACCTCACTACACAGATCTCTAACCTCACTGCACCAATCTCTCACCTCACTGCACCAATCTCTCACCTCACTACACAGATCTCTAACCTCACTGCACCAATCTCTTGCCTCACCACACCAACCTCTCACCTCACTGCACCAATCTCTCACCTCACTGCATTAACCTCTCACCTCAATGCACCAATCTCTCACCTCACTGCACCAATCTCTAACCTCACTGCACCAATCTCTCACCTCACTGCACCAATCTCTCACCTCACTACACAGATCTCTCACCTCACTGCACCAATCTCTCACCTCACTACACAGATCTCTAACCTCACTGCACCAATCTCTTGCCTCACCACACCAACCTCTCACCTCACCACACCAACCTCTCACCTCACTGCATTAATCTCTCACCTCAATGCACCAATCTCTACCTTCACTGCACTAATCTGTCACCTCACTTCACCAATCTGTCACCTCACTGCACCAATCTCTCACCTCACTGCACCAATCTCTACTACACCAATCTCTCACCTCACTGCACCAATCTGTCACCTCACACAATATGACTTCACTATAGTAGTGTCCTCTTTAGGAGGTTTTCATGTACTGACAAACACAGGCCATGTGTTAGTACATTTATGTGTGCTGTAATTTACTCACTGACCCCAGAAACTGACATCTCTTGATCACATCCAATGTCACAGTGGTGTGGAAAGAGCATCAGTGAAAGGTGTGGTTCGTGCAAGACGAGACAGGAGCTGACCAATTGGAGAGTGGAAGGCGTGGTTCCTGCAAGATGAGACAGGAGCTGACCAATTGGAGAGTGGAACGCGTGGTTCCTGCAAGATGAGACAGGAGCTGACCAATGGGAGAGTGGAAGGCGTGATTCCTGCAAGATGAGACAGGAGCTGACCAATTGGAGAGTGGAAGGAGTGGTTCCTGTAAGATGAAACAGGAGCTGACCAATGGGAGAGTTGAAGGCGTGATTCCTGCAAGATGAGACAGGATCTGACCAATGGGAGAGTGGAAGAAAGACATTGAAGGGTTTGGAAGGACATGAAGCAGGTGAACTGGCGAAGGAGGGAGAATCAGTGTTTCTGGCAGGGTGTGATGTTCTGCAGTGGGATGTCTGTGTGATGATGATCCAGGCATGCAGCTGTCTGACCTAGGATGTTGTGAACATAAATTGTATGTTGTAACATCTTGGACAATACATAAATTGTATGTTGTAACATCTTGGACAATAGATAAAGTGTATGTTGTAACATCTTGGACAATACATAAATTGTATGTTGTAACATCTTGGACAATACGTAAATCATATGTTGTAACATCTTGGACAATAGATAAAGTGTATGTTGTAACATCTTGGACAATACATAAATCGTATGTTGTAACATCTTGGACAATACATAAATCATATGTTGTAACATCTTGGACAATACATAAATCGTATGTTGTAACATCTTGGACAATACGTAAATCATATGTTGTAACATCTTGGACAATACATAAATTGTATGTTACAACATCTTGGACAATACATAAATCATATGTTGTGACATCTTGGACAATACATAAATCATATGTTGTAACATCTTGGACAATACATAAATCGTATGTTGTAACTTCTTGGACAATACATAAATTGTATGTTGTAACATCTTGTACAATATGTAAATCATATGTTGTAACATCTTGGACAATAGATAAAGTGTATGTTGTAACATCTTGGACAATACATAAATTGTATGTTGTAACATCTTGGACAATACATAAATCGTATGTTGTAACATCTTGGACAATACATAAATCATATGTTGTGACAGATGGTACAATACATAAATTGTATGTTGTAACATACTGGACAATACATAAATCATATCTTGTAACATCTTGGACAATACATAAATCATATGTTGTGACATCTTGGACAATACATAAATCGTATGTTGTAACAGATGGTACAATACATAAATCGTATGTTGTAACAGATGGTACAATACATAAATTGTATGTTGTAGCATATTGTAAAATATTTCAACTGTAGCCACGTGCATGCATGTCCACAGAGGTGACAGCTTTACGTGGCAAGGTCATGGAGATGAGGGAGCTGAGCCTGACCCAGGAGCAGACTGTACGCGAGAGAGTGAAGGAAGAATATGAGGACCTCATCCATAACATGTTCAACTCAACATTCATGCTTCGGGGCAAGTTTGACGAGTTCAGGTAGACCAATCTCCGGTCAATCCATGTGATCCCTCTACACAATCTCTAGTCATTCCATGTGATCCCTCTACACAATTTCTAGTCAATCCATGTGATCTCCCTACGCAATCTCTAGTCAATCCATGTGATCCCTCTACACAATCTCTAGTCAATCTATGTGATCTCTATACACAATCTCTGGTCAATCCATGTGATCTCTCTACACAGTCTCTAGTCAATCCATGTGATCTCTCTATACAATCTGTAGTCAATCCATGTTATCTCTCTACACAATCTCTGGTCAATCCATGTGATCTCTCTACACAATCTCTAGTCAATCCATGTGATCCACCTACACAATCTCTGGTCAATCCATGTGATCTCTCTACACAATCTCTAGTCAATCCATGTGATCTCTCTACACAATCTCTAGTCAATCCATGTGATCTCTCTATACAATCTCTAGTCAATCCATGTTATCTCTCTACACAATCTCTGGTCAATCCATGTGATCTCTCTATACAATCTATAGTCAATCCATGTGATCTCTCTACACAATCTCTAGTCAATCCATGTGATTTCCCTACACAATCTCTAGTCAATCCATGTGATCTCTCTACACAATCTCTAGTCAATCCATGTGATCTCTCTATACAATCTGTAGTCAATCCATGTTATCTCTCTACACAATCTCTGGTCAATCCATGTGATCTCTCTACACAATCTCTAGTCAATCCATGTGATCCACCTACACAATCTCTGGTCAATCCATGTGATCTCTCTACACAATCTCTAGTCAATCCATGTGATCTCTCTACACAATCTCTAGTCAAATCCATGTGATCTCTCTATACAATCTCTAGTCAATCCATGTTATCTCTCTACACAATCTCTGGTCAATCCATGTGATCTCTCTACACAATCTATAGTCAATCCATGTGATCTCTCTACACAATCTCTAGTCAATCCATGTGATCTCTCTACACAATCTTTAGTCAATCCATGTGATCTCTCTATACAATCTCTAGTCAATCCATGTTATCTCTCTACACAATCTCTGGTCAATCCATGTGATCTCTCTACACAATCTATAGTCAATCCATGTGATCTCTCTACACAATCTATAGTCAATCCATGTTATCTCTCTACACAATCTCTAGTCAATCCATGTGATCTCTCTACACAATCTCTAGTCAATCCATGTGATCTCTCTACACAATCTCTAGTCAATCCATGTTATCTCTCTACACAATCTATAGTCAATCCATGTGATCTCTCTACACAATCTCTAGTCAATCCATGTTATCTCTCTACACAATCTATAGTCAATCCATGTGATCTCTCTATACAATCTCTAGTCAATCCATGTTATCTCTCTACACAATCTCTAGTCAAGCCATGTTATCTCTCTACACAATCTATAGTTAATCCATGTGATCTCTCTACACAATCTCTAGTCAATCCATGTGATCCCTCTACACAATCTTTAGTCAATCCATGTTATCTCTCTGCACAATCTCTGGTCAATGCATGTGATCTCTCTACACAATCTCTAGTCAATCCATTTGATCTCTCTAAACAATCTCTGGTCAATCCATGTGATCTCTCTACACAATCTCTAGTCAATCCATGTTATCTCTCTACACAATCTCTGGTCAATGCATGTGAACTCTCTACACAATCTCTAGTCAATCCGTGTGATCTCTCTGCACAATCTCCGAGAGCAAGATGCCATGCAGGGGTTGCTGATGGTAGAGCCAGATGGCATGCAGAGGCAGCAGTCACTGATGGTCAAGCCAGATGGCATGCAGGGGCAGCAGTCACTGATGGTAAAGCCAGATGCCATACAGGGGCAGCAGTCACTAGCAGTAGAGCAAGATAGCATGCTGGGGTCACTTTGTGTAGCAGAGAAAGGGCCAGGGGAGCAAGGAACTAACCCACAAACACAATGGAAATAGCCTAGAGGAAGAGCTGGCATCCGCTGTGTGGCTGCAGGAATGTGGCTCATTCTTCTGTGGATTGAGTGCAAAGAAGCTCAGAGGGTGGGGCAGAGAAGCTGGCTTTCTCCTGGCCAAGTCAGAAGATGTGAGAGGTAAGTGGATCCAGATGCACAGATTGCATGATGTTTACCTCCCCTAGGACAGGGTGGCTGTCTGGTGGGCACAGATAGTGGTGGCATTGTGGGACAGCTGCAATCAGTGCTGCAAAAATGGCTGCAGGTTTTGCATGCACAACAGGAGAAAGTTATCATGACCCAGGTAAGTCAGGCAAATAAGCAGAGGATAGAAAAATAAGATGCTGAAAGTAATGGAAGTCTTGATAATGTGTGTGTCAGAGTCTCACATGGAGTCGGTGGGAACATAAAGATAGAAGGGAACTCGAGAAGGGACATAACCCCAATACAAGGGAGACACACTCGCCTTCGAGAAGCATAGGTCAGTTCGCCTACAGCTCCGTGGACACGCTGACCGTGTGCCAGGACCTGTTCCACGAGAAGCTCGAGGAGAGTTACAGCCCGTGTCCGAGACACGTTAGAGGGCAGACGCCGACTGGACATCGAACAAGCAACAGGGCTTAACTTAAGGGGGACTTGATAGATTGAACACAAGTGTATTTAGGAGTGTTACTCACTCGATAGATAGATGATAGAGTTTGTTGTAATGATTATGTATGATGGCTTTGTTGTGAACTCCTATGATCTTCGCCAGCTTACTGTAAATAAATTATGTCAGATAGTATCAGAACGGAGTTTGTTGCCTGTATGAACCCAAGTTTCATTCCCCTAGGTATCTAGGACGTTGACAGGCTATTTGGGGGGTCCAAGCTGGGATTGGCAAGCGCAAGCTTCACTTTCCCGACAGCTCTTGGTTTTGCCAAGTAAAATATATCAACATTCATACATAACAAAGTCTAGAACTTTGCTAGCTACTATCGTATCATCTGTTCATAACTATCGTAGTCCCTCTAGAAAAGTAATTAAATAATTATGTTCATGAAATTTGACATTGACATAACTGGACAATTACAGTGAAAATTACTAATTTTTTGGTGATTCCAACATCAGATTGTTCCGCGAAAGATTGTGTGTATGTAAACTGTTCTCCAGCAGTGGCGAGAAAACAGGGGAACCAAACAACACTACAGCCAAGAAACCAGTAAATAAGATAAGTCCCATTTCATGCTCATTGTATCCCTAAACGATACTCACCATTTTTTCATTGATGTAACATTTTTTTCTATGTATTGCTATTAATGATATATATATATGCAAATTTCATAACCATGTGAACTTGTTCGTTAGAAAGTTTGAATGTAAACATTAAGGGATATAACCAATTTTTGTACACCTCACTTTTTCCAAAGGGATTTAATTGCTATAAAGTTAACATTAGCTAAAGTTACAAGATGTCAACATTAGAACACTGCATCGAATTAGGAATTAAATTAGGTTATACCGCCGATAAACTTTCAGAATGGGCACAAAAGACACATTTAGAAAACATAGCACGAGAAGATAGGGCAACGGAAAGAGAAGAGAAAAAGATGCAAGCGGAAAGAGAAGAGAAAAAGATGCAAGCGGAAAGAGAAGAGAAAAAGATGCAAATAGAAGCTGCTAGCAAACAAGCTCAATTAAACGCAGAAATAAAAAAGTTAGAATTAGAAACACAATTAAAATTGAAACAAATGGAAATTGACTCCAACTTAGAAATTTCAGTAAACAAATTAAGGAGCAAAGAAGAGGAACAAAAATACAACAAATATAAAGGCTTAGTCAAACCTTTTTGTTCCGGGGATTCAATAAGTGCATACTTAGAGAACTTCGAGTGTTTGATGTCATACCATAACGTTTCAAAGGTCGATTGGGCGTTTATTTTGATGAGAAATTTAGCATTAGAGCCCTTAAAAGTGATAGAAACAATTCCACAAGACATGAGGAAAGATTATGACTATTTAAAACAAAGAATACTACAACATTTTTCACTAGACACAGCAGGCTATCAGTTGCAGTTTTCAAAATTAACACCATCACCTAACCAAACGTTCATAGACTACGTGTCTACAGTCCAAGATATTTGTACAAAATGGATAACCTCAGCGAAAACAAATAACAACTATGATAAACTAAAAGACTTAATAGTAATTGATAAGATCATGAACACCATACCAACTCCTTTCTCGAAATTTCTAAGACAAAGTGATTGTAAGACTATTCAAGAAGTCGAAAATAGAGGTAGTGCATATTTCACAGCTAATCGTGATATTTTTCAGCTAAATATGAGTCAGAATGAAACAGCAGCTGTCACAAACACCAAATATTCAAAACCAAATGAGAATAGGTTCAAACAACGCTCTAAATTTACAAAACCAGTCCTGTGTCAATACTGTCATTTGACCCACGAACAGTACGCAATTTGTGATAAATCACCAACGTATCCACATCACCTTCAAATGATGGTGGAAAAAAAAAAAAAAAAAAAAAGAAACGCGTATAAGAGAGCGGTCAAATGCTACTTTTGTCTAGCTTACGGGCATTATTCAGGACGTTGCGACGGCCGCAAGATGATGAAGCAGGCCAATGCATCATTAATAGATACATCTACGGATGAAGAAATCGAAGAGCTGAATGAATGTGACATCCAGAGTGAAAGTGCGAATGAGTCAGGGAATGCGGTAGAAATCATTAACACCATCAATAACAACACCTGTAATACGTGCAGAAAATTTCAGTTGGATACCACCTTGGAATGTGGCCATACAATTTGTATATCCAACGAAATAGCCAACGCAGCCTTAACATCAAAAGGCAAGTTAAATTTTGTGAAAGGATTTGTTAATAACAAACTATGTACAATAATGCGTGATAGCGGAGCGACTCTTTGTGGAATTAAAAGAACATTAATTAATGACAAAGACTACACACACAACTACGTGACATGTCGCACATTCGCAGGCACCATCGAAAGATACCCCCTAGCACTGGCCGAAATTCAGACACCTTTTCTGTCAGGACAAGTGCTATGCGCAGTATTAGAAAATCCTTGCGCTGATATTATTCTTGGAAATCTTCCTAATATAAGATCCTGTTCTGAAGAAGAAATCAGAGAATGGGAACAGAAAAACTGCATCCAGAAAGCAAACAGTGATTCCAGAACTAAAGAACACATTTGCATGTCTCAAACTGCCAAAAGCACAAGGGAGACCACCGATGACGGAATTCGAAACGAATTCACAGAGGTGCATAACACAGGGGCGGTTGAATCTTTCAATGACAACATCAGCATAAAACCTCGAATTGAGGATGCCACCGAAACGCAAAATTGTGAACCTGTAAATGTGCAACAACAGACAGAATACGCCAATATAGTGACAAGACAAATGACTCACAAAACCCACATAAACAACCAAACAGAGATAACAGGGGACAATAACGACATTGACAAGAACGACGATGACAATTCTACTTTAACGACACATTCTCTTAATAACGGAAACGACGAAGTCAACGACACAATAGCAACAACTCTTCTTAATCATGACAAACAGCTTGACGAGTCATTACAAACCGACTCGACTTCTTTAAAATACTCTCAACCGAAATCATATTATCTGACAAACAACAATGACAAAAGCACAGCAACGACAGTACGTCTTAACGACACTACTACACAAGACAATGAAGACAACTTCACATTACAGACAGTTTCTCGTGAAGACAAAACCTCAGTTACCAAACCAACAACTGAGAGAACTCATAATTTCCAACTTTATGAGTCGAAACAATTTGTTTCTCTGAGAACTAGAAACAATTACGGCATTAATTCCAAGAAACATAACCAAGGAATACAAAGATATCCAAGGGACACTACTAGTGACAAAGAAGTATTATTAACAAACAAGTGTCATCATATGTGTTCATCGCAAATTTATCATCGATCAAGGACACATAAAACTAAAACAGAAACAACACATAAAGCTGCAGAAAGTTATGCAGATACAGAAATAACATCATCATGCAACATTCATGCAAGCAAACAGTATGCAAATAAACAAACACAAACAATTGACTTCACACAAAATCAAAGTCAGAAACGATTGCATACAAACAAACTGCTTTATTGCATGAACAAAAACACCAAACGATGCAGGTCTAAATCCATCAGCACAAAGACTACTATTTTCAACTCACCATCTACCACTTTAGCAGACAGATACAGCAAGTTCTTTGAAACACACACCTCAACCAACAAGAGTAAACAATCACTTTCACCAAACATTAAAATGAACAAAGACAAACTACTGACACTCTTGCTACTTTTGCTGTTAACCCAACTTGCAACAACACTACTTACCTTTCAAAATGTATCTTTCAACACCATCCGGATAACAAACATATTTTGCATCATATTTACCATCTCATTTAGATATCAATCAACATTGCGCCAAATTCAAAGAGAAAAAAACCATGCTACAGTTCATTAACTCCTGTTGGTGCAAGGCTTTTCATATAACTTTGAGATATGCCTATAGTAAATTTATTTTCACTCTTACATTATTTAGACTTATTTTTACATCGATACCTATACAATTATGTAATATGTGCAATTGTAAGAGTATCCGTTTAGAGGATGCAATGTGCAAATTGAAATCCATTTTTTCTAATACACCCATATTAAGATTACCAAATATAGATTTACCAATTATATTAACCACAGATACAAGTGCTATCGCAATCGGAGGATGTTTGATGCAGGAATACGAAGACGTGAGACACCCAATCCTGTATGTCAGCCGTAAACTGAAAACAGCGGAAATCAAGTATTCGACAGCTGAATTGGAGGCACTAAGTTTGGTTTTTTGTGTTAGTCATTTATCTAAGTTCCTCTTAGGTTCCCATGTCGTTGTCTTGACGGATAAGGTGCCACTGCTGGTACTTAAAGAAGGCACGGATAATGTAATTGCCGACATACTATCACGATTACCCACTGCACTAGCAGATTAACACTATGTACATTGATTAGTGGCCATATGATAAGCTGTGATATTTTAGTCTGTTGCATAAAAGAGTGTACCTCTACACTTACTGTAGAACTTTAATTTAGAAGTGTCGACAGCTGATTTAATACTCTACTTATAGCTATCACAGACATGAAACTTTGAGAACCGTTAACTATATTGGGCCACATTGGCAATTAGCAGTACATCAAAAACAATCCGAACTGTGGATATTAACATTTGTGAAGTTATTTCATCAATCACAGAACTGAAAGTTACCATGCGAATATTAAGAACTGTGCATACGCGTGATTTCAGTTGACTTCGCAAACTAATGGAACAGAACATCGCACATACAAGCAGCGATATACTACGACTATTACGACATATGAGAGACAACACAAGAATGTGACACCAAAACGTTACCTACGAACTGTAAACATTATTGGAACAGAAAAAACGACAACACACGGATCGTCGTTGGAGTTAATTAATTTAATGTTATTAGTTAAATATGTATTACATTTGTGCTTTACTATATACATAAAATATGTGAACATGTAAATTGTACATTTTCTATCATAATATGTCACAAACATTTTCATTCATAGTTAAAATTTTCTCCCAATACAATTGTTGCAATTTAACTTATAAACCATTTCTTATCACCAGTACAGATAGTACTTGACACTTTGAATATAGCATATTGCCAGTTTCCTTTTTCTAAGGGCGACAACATTTACCTCACCTTAATTTGTATATTTTAACAAATTATTATATTGAATGTAAGGTGTGCGAATCAGAGAGTGAATGAATTAAATGAGAGAGCGATATACTGAGCGGACAAATTGTACGCAAAAAGTATTTATTTTAATTTGTCTGCGTTTTTGAGTGTAAAATGTAACACTTGTCTAAAATTGTGTATACATGTTTAGTGTTAGATAAAATAGGTTCACTCTGAGAATCACTGTTTGAATACCCTGTACATGTGTTACACAGATAACGTAATTCATGACAAGGGATATTCCAGCTCGTGACACTTAGAGATGTACTACACACCACATACACACAGGTAGCACACACTTTAGACATTGAGTAGGACAGACTCATAAAACTAAACACTAACAATTAAATCACACACATTTTATTAGAGTAAGTAACAAAGCAGTAAACACACTAACAGGCAAACAAGAACATAAGTAGTTACTTGGGAGAAAACAAGAGTGCATATATATATTAAGCACTATAAAACATACGGAAGTAAAAGTGTATCAAAATATACATTCAGGACAAGAATTGCAAGTGTTCTTAAATAAGCCAAGACAATTTGTCTTGTTAAATCTCTCTAACACCGAGTTTAATATCCTGGTATCATATGGATACTTGAGAAGGGCGCGGTTGCAGATACAACTAGAAGCGTCAGGGAACTTCGGTCGGATAAGCATGTTTAAGGATATGGAAGAGATAGGGGCTCTTCAGCAATCACCCTGGATTATTGTATGGGGAAATACATGAGTTAATAGTGCAAATATATAGATGGCCAGGTTCCCATCCACGAAACTACCAAACACCAACTTCATGTGATCCTATGACAGAATTAGTGCAGACTAATTACCATATACTAACCCATAGAAGCGGGGGAGGGGGACCCCTGTCAGAGTCTCACATGGAGTCGGTAGGAACATAAAGATAGAAGGGAACTCGAGAAGGGACATAACCCCAATACAAGGGAGACACACTCGAATGCTCGAACAATCTAGAGCCTTCAAGAAGCATAGGTCAGTTCGCCTACAGCTCCGTGGACACGCTGACCGCGTGCCAGGACCTGTTCCACGAGAAGCTCGAGGAGAGTTACAGCCCATGTCTGAGACACGTTAGAGGGCAGACGCCGACTGGATATCGAACAAGCAACAGGGCTTAACTTAAGGGGGACTTGATAGATTGAACACAAGTGTATTTAGGAGTGTTACTCACTCGATAGATAGATGATAGAGTTTGTTGTAATGATTATGTATGATGGCTTTGTTGTGAACTCCTATGATCTTTGCCAGCTTACTGTAAATAAATTGTCAGATAGTATCAGAACGGAGTTTGTTGCCTGTATGAACCCAAGTTTCATTCCCCTAGGTATCTAGGATGTTGACAGTGTGACAATAAAATGTGTGACAATAAAATGTGTGACATTAAAATGTGTGACAATAAAATGTGTGACAATAAAATGTGTGACAATAAAATGTGTGACAATAAAATGTGTGACAATAAAATGTGTGACAATAAAATGTGTGACAATAAAATGGTGACATAAAATGCTATGCTGAGCAATAAATGATGGACAATAAAATGTGTGACAATTGCATAAGAAACGTGTGACAATCAAATGCTGTGACAATAAAAGTGAGTGACCATAAAATGCATGACAATAAAAGTGTGGCAAGTAAAATGTGTGACAATAAATGTGTGACAATAAAATGTGTGACAATGTGGAGTGTGACAAAAGTGTGACAATAAAATTGTGACAATAAAGTTTGTGATCAATAAATTTGGACATAGTGTGACTGTGTGACATAAAAATGTGTGACATAAAAGGTGACATTAAAATGTGTGACAAAAAATGAGGGACAATAAAATGTGTGACAATAAAATGTTGACAATAAAAATGTGTGACATAAATGTGTGACAATGGGACAAAAATGTGTGACAATAAATGTGTGACAATAAAATGTGTGCAATAAAATGTGTGACAATAAAATGGGTGACAATAAATGTAGTGTGACAATAAAATGTGTGACAATAAAATGTGTGACATATTAAAATGTGTGTGACAATAAAATGTGTGACATAAAATGGTGTGACAATAAAATGTGTGACAATTAAAATGTGTGACATTAAAATGGTGTGACAATAAAATAGTGTGACAATAAAATGTGTGACAATAAAATGTTGACATTAAAATGTGTGACAATAAAATGTGTGACAATAAATGTGTGACATTAAAATGTGTGACAATAAAATGTGTGACAATAAAAGGTGTGACAATAAATGTGTGACATATAAAATGTGTGACAATAAAATGTGTGACAATAAAATGTGTGACAATAAAATGTGTGACAATAAAATGTGTGACAATAAAATGTGTGACAATAAAATGTGTGACAATAAAAGTGTACAATAAAAGTGTGACAATAACAAATGTGTGACAATAAAGGTGCATAAAAGTGTGACAATAAAATGTGTGACAGGTGTGACAATAAAATGTGTGACATAAAATGTGTGACAATAAAATGTGTGACAATAAAATGTTGACAATAAAATGTGTGACAATAAATGTGTGACAATAAAATGTGTGACATAAAATGTGTGACATTAAATGTGTGACAATAAAATGTGTGACAATAAAATGTGTGACAATAAAATGTGTGACAATAAAATGTGTGACAATGATAAAATGTGTGACATTAAAATGCTGTGACACTAAAATGTGTGACATAAAATGGTGACAATAAAATGTGTGACAATAAAATGTGTGACAATAAAATGTGTGACAATAAAATGTGTGACAATAAAATGTGTGACATTAAAATGTGTGACATTAAAATGTGTGACAATAAAATGTGTGACAATAAAATGTGTGACAATAAAATGTGTGACATTAAAATGTGTGTCAATAAAATGTGTGACATTAAAATGTGTGACAATAAAATGTGTGACAATAAAATGTGTGACAATAAAATGTGTGACAATAAAATGTGTGACAATAAAATGTGTGACATTAAAATGTGTGACAATAAAATGTGTGACAATAAAATGTGTGACATTAAAATGTGTGACAATAAAATGTGTGACAATAAAATGTGTGACAATAAAATGTGTGACATTAAAATGTGTGACAATAAAATGTGTGACATTAAAATGTGTGACATTAAAATGTGTGACCATAAAATGTGTGACAATTAAATGTGTGACAATAAAATGTGTTACTATAAAATGTGTGACAATAAAATGTGTGACAATAAAATGTGTGACAATAAAATGTGTGACATTAAAATGTGTGACAATAAAATGTGTGACATTAAAATGTGTGACAATAAAATGTGTGACAATAAAATGTGTGACAATAAAATGTTTGACAATCAAAATGTGTGACAATAAAATGTGTGACAATAAAATGTGTGACAATAAAATGTGTGACATAAAATGTGTGACAATAAAATGTGTGACAATGAAATGTGTGACAATAAAATGTGTGACATTAAAATGTGTGACAATAAATGTGTGACAATAAATGTGTGACATTAAAATGTGTGACAATAAAATGTGTGACAATAAAATGTGTGACAATAAAATGTGTGACATTAAAATGTGTGACAATAAATGTGTGACTTAAAATGTGTGACATTAAATGTGTGACAATAAAATGTGTGACATTAAAATGTGTGACAATAAAATGTGTGACATTAAATGTGTGACAATAAAATGTGTGACATAAAATGTGGACAATAAAATGTGACATAAAAGTGTGACATAAAATGTGTGACATAAAATGTGTGACAATAAAATGTGTGACATAAATGTGTGACATAAAATGTGTGACAATAAAATGTGTGACATAAAATGTGTGACAATAAAATGTGTGACACATAAAATGTGTGACAATATAAAGTGTGACCATGAAAATGTGTGACAATAAAATTAGTGTGACAATAATGGTGTGACAATAAAATGTGTGACAATAAAAATGTGTGACAATAAAATGTGTGACAATAAAATGTGTGACATAAAATGTGTGACATTAAAATGTGTGACATTAAAATGTGTGACATTAAAATGTGTGACATTAAAATGTGTGACATTAAAATGTGTGACCATAAAATGTGTGACAATAAAATGTGTGACAATAAAATGTGTGACAATAAAATGTGTGACAATAAAATGTGTGACAATAAAATGTGTGACAATAAAATGTGTGACAATAAAATGTGTGACAATAAAATGTGTGACAATAAAATGTGTGACAATAAAATGTGTGACAATAAAATGTGTGACATTAAAATGTGTGACATTAAAATGTGTCATAATAAAATGTGTGACAATAAAATGTGTTACAATAAAATGTGTGACAATAAAATGTGTGACAATAAAATGTGGGACAATAAAATGTGGGACAATAAAATGTGTGACATTAAAATGTGTTACAATAAAATGTGTGACAATAAAATGTGTGACAATAAAATGTGGGACAATAAAATGTGTGACATTAAAATGTGTGACAATAAAATGTGTGACATTAAAATGTGTGACAATAAAATCTGTGACAATAAAATGTGTGACAATAAAATGTGTGACAATAAAATGTGTGATAAACAGTCAGTAGACCTGAAAATAGCGGATGTGTTTTGTCCATATTCCCAGGAACGACCTGCAGGATGATGTACTGGACAAGCTGACGGAGACCAGGAGAGAAGCTATCGATGCCTTGAGCAAACTCCGACAAAAGTTTACTGGAAATTTGGGTAATGTTGCTTTCCTTCGTACACTTGAAATTGCTGGGTCTTTTACACATATCACACCAGTTGGTCCTTTACACACATGGCATCAGTGGGTTCTTTACACACATGACATCACTGGGTCCTTTACACACATGACATCACTGGGTCCTTTATACACATGGCATCACTGGGTCCTTTACACACATGGCATCAGTAGGTTCTTTACACACATAGCATCATTGGGTCCTTTACACACATGGCATCACTGGGTTCTTTACACACATGACATCTGTGGGTCTTTTACACACATGGCATCACTGGGTCCTTTATGCACATGGCATCACTGGGTTCTTTACACAAACGGCATCAATGGGTCCTTTACACACATGGCATCACTGGGTTATATACAAACATGGCATCACTGGGTCCTTTACACACATGGCATCACTGGGTACTTTACACACATGGCATCAGGGGTTTCTTTACACAATAGCATCATCAGGTCCTTTACACACATGGCATAACCAGGTCCTTTACACACATGGCATCACTGGGTTATTTGTACACATGACACCAATGGGTTCTTTACACACATGACATCACTGGGTCTTTTACACACATGGCATCAGTGTGTTCTTTACACACATGACAGTGGGTTCTTTACACTTATGGCATCAGTGGGTTCTTTACACACATGCCATCTCTGGGTCCTTTACACACATGGCATCACTGGGTCCTGTACACAAATGGCATCACTGGGTTATTTACACACATGATATCAGTGTTTCTTTTACACACATGACATCACTGGGTCCTTTACACACATGGCATTAGTGTGTTCTCTACCCACATGGCATCATTGGGTCCTTTACACACATGACATCAGTGGGTTCTCTACACACATGACATCAGTGGTTTCTTTACACACATGACATCAGTAGGTTCTGTATATGCATGACATTACTGGGTTCTTTACACACATGACATCAGTTGGTTCTTTACACACATGGCATCAGTGGGTTCTTTACACACATGGTATCATTGAGTCCTTTGCACACATGGCATCTCTGGGTCCTTTAAACACATGGCATCACTGGTTTCTTTACACACATGACATCACTGGGTTCTTTACACACATGATATCAGTGGGTTCTTTACACATATGGCATCACTGTGATCTTTACACACATGACATCACTGTGTTCTTTGTACACATAACATCTCTGTGTCCTTTACACACATGGCATCACTGAGATCTTTAGACACATGACATCACTGGGTTCTTTGTACACATGACATCACTGGGTCCTTTACACACATGTTATCAGTGGGTTCTTTACACACATTGCATCACTGGGTTCTTTTCACACATGGCATCAGTGGGTTCTTTACACACATGGCATCAGTGGGTTCTTTATATGCATGGCATCAGTGGGTCCTTTACACACACACACATGGCATCAATGGGTCCTTAACACACATGGCATTAATGTGTCTTTTACACACATGACATCAGTGTGTCCTTTACACACATGGCATCACTGGGTCCTTTACACACATATCATCACTGGGTCCTTTATGCACATGATATATCTGGGTCCTTTACACACATGGCATCACTGGGTCCTTTACACACATAACATCACTGTGTCCTTTATACACATGATATCTCTGGGTCCTTTACACACATGGCATCAGTGGGTCCTTTACACACATAACATCACTGGGTCCTTTATACACATGATATTTCTGGGTCCTTTACACACATGGCATCACTGGGTCCTTTACACCAGTGGCTCTCAACCTTTTTTGGCCCGTGCCCCCCTTCACGATATTTTCAGAACGTCATTCCTCCCCTTCCTATCAAAAATTTGGCCTGTGCCCCCTCCCCCCTTCACCGTATTCTCAGAACGTCATTCCCCCTCCCCCCTTTCATATTTCCTATCTAAAAATATCCTATCTTACCCTCAAACATGGGACTACAGCATTGCTGATTGCTTGTGTTTGTTTACCCTCAGACAAAGAAGAGCTACAGGCAGTCCTGGGCGAGGTGGAACAGACTCGAATCCTGCAGCGTGAGAACCATCTCCTGACCAAGGCTGTCCTCAAACTCAAGGCCATGAACACCTGGAAACAGAATATCAGGACACAAAATGTTCTCAAAACTGTGAGTACCACCTGGTCATAGAATGTTCTAACAGCTGTGAGTACCACCTGGTCATAGATTGTTCTAACAGCTGTGAGTACCACCTTGTCATAGAATGATCCAACAGCTGAGAGTACCACCTGGTCATAGAATGTTCTAACAGCTGTGAGTACCACCTGGTCATAGAATGATCCAACAGCTGTGAGTACCACATGGTTATAGAATGATCCAACAGCTGTGAGTACCACCTTGTCATAGAATGATCCAACAGCTGTGAGTACCACCTGGTCATAGATTGTTCCAACAGCTGTGAGTACCACCTGATCATAGAATGTTCCAACAGCTGTGAGTACCACCTGGTCATAGAATATTCTAACAGCTGTGAGTACCACCTGGTCATAGAATGTTCTAACAGCTGTGAGTACCACCTGGTCATAGAATGTTCTAACAGCTGTGAGTACCACCTGGTCATAGAATGTTCCAACAGCTGTGTGTACCACCTGATCATAGAATGTTCTAACAGCTGTGAGTACCACCTGGTCATAGATTGTTCCAACAGCTGTGAGTACCACCTGATCATAGAATGTTCCAACAGCTGTGTGTACCACCTGGTCATAGATTGTTCCAACAGCTGTGAGTACCACCTGGTCATAGATTGTTCCAACAGCTGTGAGTACCACCTGGTCATAGAATGTTTCTAACAGCTGTGAGTACCACCTGGTCATAGAAGTTCTAACAGCTGTGAGTACCACCTGTCATAGAATGTTCTAACAGCTGTGAGTACCACCTGGTCATAGAATGTTCCAACAGCTGTGTGTACCACCTGATCATAGAATGTTCTAACAGCTGTGAGTACCACCTGGTCATAGATTGTTCCAACAGCTGTGAGTACCACCTGATCATAGAATGTTCCAACAGCTGTGTGTACCACCTGGTCATAGATTGTTCCAACAGCTGTGAGTACCACCTGGTCATAGATTGTTCCAACAGCTGTGAGTACCACCTGGTCATAGAATGTTCCAACAGCTGTGAGTACCACCTGGTCATAGATTGTTCCAACAGCTGTGAGTACCACCTGGTCATAGATTGTTCCAACAGCTGTGAGTACCACCTGGTCATAGATTGTTCCAACAGCTGTGTGTACCACCTGGTCATAGAATGTTTCAACAGCTGTGTGTACCACCTGGTCATAGATTGTTCCAACAGCTGTGAGTACCACCTGGTCATAGAATGTTCCAACAGCTGTGAGTACCACCTGGTCATAGAATGATCCAACAGCTGTGAGTACTGTCACTAATTTGGCTAAAGTAGCTCCCGGGCGGGCAACCACTCAGTCAAAAGTCATTTTCTCCTACTGGTGTTTAGTTCTGGGTGCAATTTGAGATCCTTTAACTCTGTCAGAAGGGTCTAATTACCACCCCAGATGCCAGAGAGAGAAAACGCGGAGCAAATTTCTGTTATGCTGATTGTAAACACCGTCCCTAGATACTCCAGAAAACAGCCAAGAAGTGGCTCATTGAAAAGGTAGATTTAGCTGTTCTTGGTATCACCAGGAGTAAGAAAGAGGAATAAAGATATGCAAGATAAGCTTGTTACATAAGGGCTGCATAGGCAAGGCATCTCCCTGACATATTCTCCTCCTGGACTATATATGCAAACCCCCACTAAATGCTTTATAGATGTATGCACTTATTTAAGCTAAACAAACATTTATAGACATTTAGAATTTATATGGACAAACTGAGTTTAAAATACAACAACTGTGTTTATTTCTTATTCCTGATGATAATATGATGATTATAATGATGCTATAACTCAACTTAAGAGGGCACATAGTCACGTTCCCGCAGTGAGATGCAGTTCACTGTCAGCTTGACGGAGTTCAAATTGGTCCCTTCATTAGGCTCAGTCACTCCCTGATATGAGTTGTTGACTGTCCATGGCTCCTAAAAGAGCTAGAATGAAATGAATGGAGATGGGTAGTACCTATGTCTACACATCTCAAAACACACGTCTGTACATTAATATAAACATAGATTCAAGTCATAGTATAATGCATGTTACATAAACATATATCAGTTATATATATATATGTGTGTGTGTGTGTGTGTGTGTGTGTGTGTGTGTGTGTGTGTGTGTGTGTGTATGTGTGTGTGTGTGTGTGTGTGTGTGTGTGTGCGCGCGCGCGCGCGCGCACGCGCGTGCATGCTTGCTTGCTTGCCTGTGTGCGTGTGTTTGCTTGCGTGTGTGCGTGTGTGTGTGTGTGTGGATATTCATAAAACCATATATAATTCAGAACATCTATAGCTCAAAACAAAGATATTCACCTCCATTTATATCATGGAGTGTTTCTCATATAAGTTCACCTCACTTACTCTCTTCCTTTCTATCTTTCACACTGTCATGTTGGAAGGGCTTCAGTCATACATTACTGTTGCACATTAACAGCTTCCCCGCACCTGTCTTTAAAAAAAAGTGTCCTAAGTCATGTCTGTCCTCATACAGACATCATCCAGACAATGTGAACTGGTGACATTTTTCCCTCTAAGTGGTTTCACTCCAATTTTGGTAGGCATTCAAAGTGTTGGTCCAAATAATCATCGATAATTTGGATGCTATCAATAGACTGTTTGCTCTCAGGAATTTCTCCTAAGTAGTCAGTCTCCCCAATGTGTGTGCGGGACGAATCTAAATGTCTGTCTTTTATGTGAATCGGCCACACACTCACGTTCCTTGGATAGTGTTGGATTTCTCCACGTTATCTTGTACAACAAATCAGAAAACAAAGTAGCCAGCGAAAGAAGAAGACTAAAACAAAGTTCACAGTGAAATTGTAAAGGCTAGAGCTTTAACATTAAGTACAAAGAAAATCCACCAGTTTAAAGTTTGGGAGAATACATAGAAACAGAAAACTAAACAGGCCTCAGAATAGCAGACAAACTGATCAGAATAATAAGTTGGTATTCCATCCATCATGTGCCATGCCGGTAAGCGTGGGCGGTCATGTTCTGACATCTCACTCGATCACCAGAGTCATGGATCAGCTCCGTGTTTCTGTCTCGACCATGCCACAAGGCCAAGCCATCCAGGTACTTGCTTCTAGGTCTTCCCCTTGGTCTGTTCCCCTCGATCTTACCAGTTGTCACCAAATTCTCCAATATTACCTGAGATTATAACTTTGGAAATTCCATCACAAGACTTCGTACAGAAGTCAAATAGAGTGAAATGATAATATTTCTCCAGTAGATGTCCTAGGAATGCTATACGTGAGTTTGCGTCTGAGGATTGTAGGCGATGCCTCCCCGTTATATTCTGTTTGTCCATGCAAGATTTCATTTTCTCCCTCCTCTTTTCACATGGAATAATTACTTATGTTCAGTCTTCTCTTAACTCCTCCTCTTTTTCACTCGTCCTGGAGCAGGTTGATAATTGGTGGTATGTGAACACTTGTGTGTGTGTCTAGTCTGCTTGCAGCCCTTTGATTGTGAACACTGGTCTCAGTCTATTTCTACCCCTCTGACGTGTCTCCACCTTGCCGTGGTAGAGGAGCTTGCGTGTTCCAAAGACCCCAAGAGCTATGCTGATGGTAGCACTGCTACTGGTAGGGTCTCCCATTTCGGACAGGTCAAGGGATAGGAACCAGACCAAGAGAGACACACACCTGCTGCTTTTCAGGCAGACTCAGGACAGTCAAAGGCTAGGGATAAGCAAATCCATTGAACTCAAAAGTCTGACTCATGCGCACGATACCACTGCATTCTTGGTCCTGACACTCATTCTACAGTTCTCTGCTGAAGGATATGGCTGAACGCCTCTAAGTCAATATCCCCCAGATGTGAGGGCCAGGCCAATGCTCACCCACTGCTAAGTGGAGGTGAGATGCTGAGCCTGCTACATGCTTGGTCCAGACACTTGTTCTATGGCTGTCAGCTGAGGGATATGAGTTATCCCCTGGATGAGAGGGCCTGGCCGTTACTCGCTCTCTGCTGCATGGAGGTAAGATGCTGAGCCAACAGCACATGCAGCCTACCTCGTGAGCATTACTAAAGGTGGAAAAAGCGTCCCAGTCGCACGCAATGGTTATGATGCAAGTCTGTACTTAAACTCATGAAGTCAGCATAGTCAAAGGTGGAAAAACATCTCAATAATACGAAATGGAACACTTGGCTAGCGAATCCATTACGTGGAAGTCTGAAGCGAAAGCTTGATGAGTGGATGTCGTCTCATTAACACAAACTGGAACGCTTGGCTAGCGAATCCATTACGTGGAAGTCTGAAGCAAAAGCTTGATGAGTGGATGTCGTCTCATTAACACAAACTGGAATGCTTGGCTAGCAAATCCATTACGTGGAAGTCCGAAGCAAAAACTTATTGAGTGGATGTCGTCTCATTAACATGAAATGGAACACTTGGCTAACGAATCCATTACGTGGAAGTCTGAAGCGAAAGCTTGCTGAGTGGATGTCATCTGCAAACTGACCATTCCTGGTTTGAGTGGGGAGTGGTCAGTGGTGAACGAGATACCCAAAACATGGAAGTGAGGAATTAAAGCAGCCATGAGCAAAACGTTGTGATTCCTTGGGTAAGCCCAGTCCCAGAGCACTATGTGCTGGCTCTGCAATTATGGAAGCCACTTTGGATGGCGGGGAATGTCCAGTGTCTGCCCCTGCCTTCCCTTGAGGGTTGACCGTGATGTCTTTGACCGTTCTAACTTGACCAGCTGAGATGCGGACGACAACACAACAGTCAAATGTCCATTGAAACCCCCACGAAGGCTAACCTGAACAAAAACGCCCGCAGAAGTCGTATGTGCCGTCCTAAGGGTACAAATAAAATTGGCACAATGCTAAAACATCCGAGTGAGAGTGGAATGACCTTTGTGCCTGGAACAGGTCTGACTGTTTTGTCTTCCGGGTGCAGCATCCAGCACATGTCCGAACCGAAAGCTCACTGAGTGCATGCCGTCTGCAGACCAACTGTTCCTGGTTTGTGTGGGAGCGGCCTGTGGGCGAACAAATACCTAATACATGGAAGTGAGGAATTAAAGCAGCCATGTGCAGGACGTGGCGTTTCCTTGGGTGAGCCCAGTCCCAGAGCGCTATGTAACGGCTCTGAAATTATGGAAGCCTCCTTGGATGGCGGTAAATGCCCATGGACTGCACCTACCTTCCTTTGAAGGCTGACCGTGAAGTTTTCAACCATTCTAACTTGACCAACTCGGATGTGGACGGCGCCACAACAGTGAGAGTCTCCCAGGACAGCTAACCTGATTTTAAAAAACGCTTGCTAAAATTGGATGTGTTGGCCTAAGAGTTTTTGCCCAAGGATGCATAATGAGACACACAGCAAATACATCTGAAAAAACACTCTTGATGAATTCAGAAGAAGAAGTCTCCTTCTAGATGCCAAGAGT
The DNA here is from genome assembly GCA_014155875.1 of Cepaea nemoralis. Classification (NCBI taxonomy): domain Eukaryota; kingdom Metazoa; phylum Mollusca; class Gastropoda; order Stylommatophora; family Helicidae; genus Cepaea; species Cepaea nemoralis. The sequence goes on from JACEFZ010005757.1 coordinate 41,900, forward strand.
TAGATAGTTACAACATTCAATTCTTCCTTACCACCATAATGGATCAGGTGACTAGAATATGGTTTGGAATATGTGTGACTTTCCAGCAGTCTAAGGAAAGTTCAGTGATCATGTTGGCAGATGCACTGAATGCACAAGGTTCACCTCCCCAAGGGCAGGATGGCTTCTGGGCAGGTACACATAGCAATGTTAATGTGGGATAAGTGTGATACACACAATGTCTCAAGGGTGGATTAACAGGAGAAAAACATATGGGAGTCATGACCTAGGTGGACCTGCCCTCTGAGAGTATGAGGAAGGTAAAGTAGTTGAAACATTCAGCAAGGGGGGACAACTTCCGATAATTGGAAGTTCCTGCTTGCTCTACAGTGCATGCTTTCTCTACAGTGGAGTTCCTGTCTTTTCCACAGTGGAGTTCCTGCAGTATTATGGTCATCACTAAGAAGAAGGAAATACCACAATGCAAGATGAAAAACATTCTGACCAATAAGAAGATGTCATTTGCATTGAGAAAAAGAGTGTTTAGGTGCTACATAGAAACTGTGCTTTTTTATGGATGTGAAGCGTGGACAATGAACAGACAAGCTGAAAAACATCTGATGGCTGTAGAAATGTGGTTTCTGAGGAAAATACAAAGAATATCCTGGACAGACAGAAAAACCAATGACCAAGTCCTACAAGAAACAAATGAAAACTGTAAACTGATTAGAGTCATTAGACGTAGACAGTCACAATTGTTTAGCTACGTAATGAGAAGAAATAAATTGGAGAACTTGGTGACAACTGGCAAGATCGAGGGAAAGAGAACAAGGGGAGGGCAGAAAAGTAAATGCCTGGATGGCTTGACCATGCTGTATGGTTAAGACAAGAACACTGAGCTGATCCATGACTCTGGTGATCGAGTGAGATGGCAAAACATGACCACCCACTCTTACCGGCATGGCATATGAGGTGATGATGATGATATGATGTTGTTTCTGGCAGATGTCTGAGCTGCGCCGGCAGGCAGAACACAGCAAGAAGGAGCACCTGGAGCTTCAGATGTTGGTGGATGAGGAGGTGGCTTTGCTGAGGCAGCAGATCATGGCTCTACGTAAGGCTCTCACCTCCGCACAGAAGGACTGCACTGAGGTCAGGACAGTGCTGCAACAGGAGGTTAGTAGTACTCATTCCAGCTGTCTTTTTCTGCTCTCTGCATGATCTGTTCAGTTCAGTGATGTTGTTTAGAACAGCTGTTTTATTTGTGTTACGTTAAATAAGATTTTGTAGAAAGGTTGTTGTAGCTGTGTTACATTAAATGATATTGTGTAGAAAGGTTGTTGTAGCTGTGTTATGTTAAATGAGATTGTGTAGAAAGGTTGTTGTAGTTGTGTTACATTAAATGAGATTGTGTAGAAAGGTTGTTGTATTTGTGTTACGTTAAATGAGATTGTGTAGAAAGGTTGTTGTAGCTGTGTTACATTAAATCTTGCTTAACTTAACACAAATAAATGATGAATGGTCATAGTATAAGTGTTGTGGACAAATTCACTTATCTTGGCAGCACTGTGTCACAAGCTGCCACAATTGATGACGAAGTGAATGCAAGAATCTCCAAGGCCAGTGCGGCCTTTGGCAGACCGTACAAGAATGTATGGGACAGAAATGGAATAAGCCTGCAAACAAAGCTGAAAGTCTACAAAGCAGTTGTATTATCCACACTGCTATATGCTTGTGAAACCTGGAATGTTTATCAGCGACACACTAGGAAATTAAACCACTTCCACACAGTCTGCCTTAGGAAGTTACTGAAGATTAAATGGCAAGACAAAATCCCAGACACTGAAGTCCTAGAAAGAGCGTCCATGCCCAGTATCCACACTCTACTAATGAAGAATCAGATTCGCTGGGCTGGTCACTTCACTCGCATGCCAGATCACAGGCTCCCTAAACGAATTTTTTACGGCGAGTTGCGTTGTGGTAAACGCTCCCAAGGCGGCCAGAGGAAACGCTTTAAAGACACTCTGAAAATCTCACTGAATGCTTTTGGAATTCATCATGACACCTGGGAGACTGCAGCCAGAGACCGAAATTCGTGGCGTGCATCATTACGCAAGGGTGCAGTCACTTGTGAGGCAACCAGGACTGCAAGAGCTGTGAAGAAAAGACAGAACAGAAAAACCACTGCAGGAAATCCTCCTCCAGAAACGTCAAGCATTCTTTGTCCACATTGTCAAAGAACATTTCGAGCCAAAATAGGCCTTATCAGCCATCTTAGAACTCATGGCTCCATACTTTCAACCCCACTGGATGAATTGAATGGTCATCATCATTCTTGATGGACAAACAACAACAACGTTAAATGAAATTGTGTAGAAAGGTTGTTGTAGCTGTGTTACCTTAAATGAGATTGTGTAGAAAGATTGTTGAGCTGTGTTATGTTAAATGAGATTGTGTAGAAAAGGTTGTTGAAGCTGTGTTACGTTAAATGAGATTGTGTAGAAAGATTGTTGTAGCTGTGTTACGTTAAATGAGATTGTGAAGAAAACTGCAGCTGCTTCCGAATGTTCCTGGTGACAGATGAAGGTCAAGGCTGAGAAACAGCATGAGGAAGCTGAGAGGAAGCGGAACAAGCAACAGTTGGAGCAGGTCAAGCAGACCAGTGTGGACAAGCTGGTGAGTACAGGCATGTCTGTGTCCCACACGGCACCTCTGACCTGGTGTCTCGTTGTTGTTGTGGGGTGGAGGAAAGATCACGTCCCCGGTTTCTCTCACCAAGTTGAAACATATGCCTAGTGGAAAAGGACAGGCACTAATCAGTGGCCACCTGTCAGAAAATGATGAGACATGTGCGACTTGGACATGGTACGGATGATATAAGAACATCTGTGAGGAACTGATGGGCTGGTCCTGTAGTCAATAATAAACTGTGTAGAAAGGAACTGATGGGCTGGTCCTGTAGTCCTGTAATGAACTGTGTAGAGAGGAACTGATGGACTGGTCCTATAGTCTAATAATGAACTGTGTAGAGAGGAACTGATGGGCTGGTCCTATAGTCCAGTAATGAACTGTATAGAGAGGAACTGATGGGTTGGTCCTGTAGTCCAGTAATGAACTGTATAGAGAGGAACTGATGGGCTGGTCCTATAGTCCAGTAATGAATTGTGTAGAGAGGAACTGATGGGCTGGTCCTATAGTCTAATAGTGAACTGTGTAGAGAGGAACTGATGGGCTGGTCCTATAGTCCAGTAATGAATTGTGTAGAGAGGAACTGATGGACTGGTCCTATAGTCTAATAATGAACTGTGTAGAGAGGAACTGATGGGCTGGTCCTGTAGTCCAGCAATGAACTATGTAGAGAGGAACTGATGGGCTGGTCCTATAGTCCATTAATGAACTGTGTAGAGAGGAACTGATGGGCTGGTCCTATAGTCCATTACTGAACTGTGTAGAGAGGAACTGATGGGCTGGTCCTATAGTCCAATAATGAACTGTGTAGAGAGGAACTGATGGGCTGGTCCTATAGTCCAATAATGAACTGTGTAGAGAGGAACTGATGGGCTGGTCCTGTAGTCCAGTAATGAACTGTGTAGAGAGGAACTGATGGGCTGGTCCTATAGTCCCAATAATGAACTGTGTAGAAAGGGAAAAAAATGAACTGTGTAGGGAGGAACTGATGGACTGGTCCTATGGTCTAATAATGAACTGTGTAGAAAGGGGAAAAAAAATGAACTGTGTAGGGAGGAACTGATGGACTGGTCCTATAGTCTAATAATGAACTGTGTAGAAAGGGAAAAAAATGAACTGTGTAGGGAGGAACTGATGGGCTGGATCCTATAGTCCATTACTGAACTGTGTAGAGAGGAACTGATAGGCTGGTCCTATAGTCCAATAATGAACTGTGTAGAGAGGAACTGATGGGCTGGTCCTATAGTCCAATAATGAACTGTGTAGAGAGGAACTGATGGGCTGGTCCTGTAGTCCAGTAATGAACTGTGTAGAGAGGAACTGATGGGCTGGTCCTATAGTCCAATAATGAACTGTGTAGAAAGGGAAAAAAATGAACTGTGTAGGGAGGAACTGATGGACTGGTCCTATGGTCTAATAATGAACTGTGTAGAAAGGGAAAAAAATGAACTGTGTAGGGAGGAACTGATGGACTGGTCCTATAGTCTAATAATGAACTGTGTAGAAAGGGAAAAAAATGAACTGTGTAGGGAGGAACTGATGGACTGGTCCCATAATCCAATAATGAACTGTGTAGGGAGGAACTGATGGACTAGTCCTATGGTCTAATAATGAACTGTGTAGAGAGGAACTGATGGGCTGGTCCTGTAGTCCAATAATGAACTGTGTAGAGAGGAACTGATGGGCTGGTCCTATAATTCAGTAATGAACTGTGTAGAGAGGAACTGATGGACTGGTCCTGTAGTCCAGTAATGAACTGTGTAGAGAGGAACTGATGGGTTGGTCCTGTAGTCCAGTAATGAATTGTATAGATAGGAACTGATGGGCTGGTCCTATAGTCCAGTAATGAATTGTGTAGAGAGGAACTGATGGGCTGGTCCTATGTTGTTGTCGTTTGTCCATCAAGAATGATGATGACCATTCATTTCATCCAGTGGGGTTGAAGGTGTGGAGCCGTGGGTTCTAAGATGGCTGATAAGGCCTATTTTGGCTCGAAATGTTCTTTGACAATGTGGGCAAAGAATGCTTGACGTCTCTGGAGGAGGCTTTCCTGCAGTGGTTTTTCTGTCCTGCCTTTTCTTCACAGCTCTTGCAGTCCTGGTTGCCTCACATATGACTGCACCTTTGCGCAATGATGCACGCCACGAATTTCAGTCTCTGGCTGCAGCCTCCCAGGTGTCATGATGAATTCCAAAAGCATTCAGTGAAATTTTCAGAGTGTCTTTAAAACGTTTCCTCTGGCCACCTTGGGAGCGTTTACCACAACGCAGTTCGCTGTAAAAAATTCGTTTAGGGAGCTTGTGATCTGGCATGCGAGTCAAGTGACCAGCCCAGCGAATCTGATTCTTCATCAGTAGAGTGTGGATACTGGGCATGGATGCTCTTTCTAGGACTTCAGTGTCTGGAATCTTGTCTTGCCATTTAATCTTCAGTAGCTTCCTTAGGCAGACTGTGTGGAAGTGGTTTAATTTCCTAGCGTGTCGCTGATAAACAGTCCAGGTTTCACAAGCATATAGCAGTGTGGATAATACAACTGCTTTGTAGACTTTTAGCTTTGTTTGCAGGCTTATTCCAGTTCTGTCCCATACATTCTTGTACAGTCTGCCAAAGGCTGCACTGGCCTTGGAGATTCTTGCATTCACTTCGTCATCGATTGTGGCAGCTTGTGACACGGTGCTGCCAAGATAGGTGAATTTGTCCACAACACTTAGTCTATGATCATTCACTTTGATATTCGGCACAGTGTGATTATTCCCTGGAGCTGGCTGGTACATAACTACAGTCTTCTCCAAGTTGATATTGAGCCCAAAGTTGGCACAGGCATGTGAGAAAGCTGAAACATTATGTTGCATGTCCGCCTCTGAGTTGGCGTATAGAGCGCAATCATCAGCAAACAGGAGCTCTCTGACGGTTTCCGCTGTTAATTTTGGTTTTAGCTTTCAGCCTTCTGAGATTGAATAACTTTCCATCCATACGGTAGTTGATGTCTATTCCAATGTCGTCGTTCTCGAAGGCATTCATCAACATGGCTGAAAACATGAGGCTGAACAGTGTTGGTGCCAGGACACATCCTTGCTTCACTCCATTGGTGACAGGAAAGGGTTCAGACAGTTCACCATTTTCCTGTACTCTTGCCTGCATGCCGTCATGAAATAGCCGTACTATTTGGACAAACTTTCGTGGACAGCCATATTTTGCCATAATCTTCCACAGTCCTTCTCTGCTGACTGTATCAAAAGCCTTGGTAAGGTCAATGAAAGTGGAGAACATTTCGCAGTTCTGTTCCTGACATTTCTCTTGCAGCTGCCTTGCAGCGAAAATCATGTCAACAGTTCCACGTTCTTTTCTGAAGCCACATTGACTCTCAGGAAGAAGACCTTGATCGAGATGGGCTGTGAGGCGATTGAGAAGAATTCTGGCGAGTATCTTCCCTGCAATTGAAAGCAAGGAGATGCCTCGGTGGTTGTCACAGGATTGGCGGTTTCCTTTACGTTTGTAAAGGTGGGACTATTGACGCGTCCTTAAAATCTTGTGGCATGGTCTCGTTCATCCATATGTTTGTGAAGACTTGGTGAAGCTGCTCTGTTAGGACCGGCCCACCTGCCTTGTATATCTCTGCTGGGATGGAGTCAGGACCAGGTGCCTTGCCGCTGGAGAGTTGCTGGATGGCTTTGTTTATTTCCACTATGGTTGGCAGGTCAGTCAAGAGTCTCATTGGTGGGAACTTGAGGAAGGCAGTTGATGGTTTCATCATCGAAGAAGGAAGTTGCATTTAAGATTTTGCTGAAATGCTCTGCCCAGCGTTGGAGGATTTCTTTCTTATCGGTGACCAATGTTCCCCCATCTGCACTGAGGAGGGGAACTATGCCTGGTGATGAAGGACCATAGACCGCTTTCAGTGAGTCGTAGAAGTTTTTCATATCGTGTCTGTCAGCAAAGCCCTGAATTTCATCAGCTTTGCTGCTCAGCCAGGAGTCCCGCATGTGCCGAAGTTTCTGCTGCACTACTCTCTGAATGTTCTTGAAAGCATCTTTTTTTATGTTGACTTTGGGTCATTCAAATGTGCCTTGAGGAGAAGATGTTTCTCGGCCAGCAATTGGTTGATGTCTTCGGAATTTTCATCAAACCAGTCTTTATGCTTTCGGGGGGCTGGACCCAGGATTTCCATAGCAGTGTTGTAAATTGTGTCCTTTAGGGCTCTCCATTCTGTTTCTGTATCCTGTTTAGCTTCAGCATTGGGCTTGAGGCGGTCTTCCAGCATATTTTCAAACGACTGCTGCATTTTCTTGCTGTTTAGGCGGGTGACATTTAGCTTTGTTTGCATTTTCGCCCCTTGAGGACGCCGTGGTGGCCTGATGTGGATGTTCATTTTTGAGACAATGAGACAATGGTCTGTCCAACATTCGGCACCACACATGGATTTTGTCACTCGAACGTCTTGTCTGTCACTCCTCCTGACGATGACATAGTCAATGAGGTGCCAGTGTTTCGAGCGAGGGTGCATCCACGATGTCCTATTTCTCATGGGGAGACGGAAAATTGTGTTCGTAATCAGGAGATCATGTTCGACACATGTCTGAAGGAGGCAGAGTCCATTGCTGTTACAATTTCCGACTCCATGCTTTCCAATAATGCCACTCCAAGAGGTGGTGTCCGTGCCTACTCTGGCATTGAAATCCCCAAGGAGTATAAGTTTGTCTCCTTTGGGAACAGATATTGTGCAGGTCCTCATAGAACTTGTTCTTGACATCATCTTCGTTGGTTATAGTTGGTGCGTAGACACTCACAATGGTTGCGTGCTTCCTTCCATTTAGCAGAGGCAACTTCATGGTCATGAGCCTGTCGTTTATAGCCTTTGGAAATCCAGCTAATTTGCCGACCAGGGCCGACTTAATGGCAAATCCCACACCGGATTGGCGTCTTTCCTCGCTTTTCCTTCCACTCCAGAAAAATGTGTAGCCGGCACCAATTTCACAGATTTGGCCTTCTTCTGCAAGTCGTGTCTCGCTCAAGGCTGCAATGTCGATGTTGTACCTGCCCAGCTCTCTCCCAATCAGTGCTGTTCGTCTCTCTGGACCCGACGCGCCGTCTCTGTCAAGTAGGGTGCGTACATCCGAAGTTCCAATTGATAAGGGAATATGGTTTACTCTTTTAGCTTTGCTTGTTTTATCTTTCTTTGTATGTCGACCGCAGTTAGGGTACCCACCAACCGTGGCTAGCTGGTTAGGTAGTGATGAAGCAGACAATGTTTAGGGCACCTTTTCTAGCCCCTTCCTCATGCTATGGAGGTGAGCAGTGTGTTCCTATAGAGGGCTGCTCAGTCGCTCAGGGGGCTACCGAATCCCACTGCTGCTCCGGTCAGTAGAAGACGACCATATGGCCTGAGCCACCTGTGTGCAGGTCTGCGACTACGGCTGCCAGCGTACCCACGCCTGCCGCTTTGCCGCTCGCCCATCGCCACAGGGCTTGAAGGTGATATGTGACGTTGGATGAAGAATGACTTGCGCGATGACTTGGATTAAAGTGAGGAAGAGTTGCGCAATTCGTCGACCTCACTCTCTCGCCTGAGTCCATCTGAGTCCAGTGGCAAGACAAGTCGAGACGATTGGAGACGAATACAGGTGCAGTGGATGACCAGGGCGCTCTACATGCCTTGCCGTGCTCATTACGTTCCACAACGCTTTGCAGGTAAACGCCGTCTTGCCCGTTGAATCAGGAATGATTTCTTCCGCGCAATCTGCCGAATCCTGTCTTCACATGCTGGGTAGGCATACCCTAGTTTACCTCTTGGTTTGACACCAAATCGGATACCCATGCCTGGTTTAGCCAGCCTCTCACAGCTGTTGCCTGAGGGGTGGCCACTGTCGCATGCTGACAGCTACTAGGAGCCACAGGCACGAGCTGGGTGTCAGACTTGGACCAGTGGGGGATGGGTCCTGAAAGGACATGAGAGCCATCCTTACCAAAGGTGCTACCAATGCCTGACACCCCATACCCCCCGCTGGTCCTATAGTCTAATAATGAACTGTGTAGAGAGGAACTGATGGGCTGGTCCTATAGTCCAGTAATGAATTGTGTAGAGAGGAACTGATGGACTGGTCCTATAGTCTAATAATGAACTGTGTAGAGAGGAACTGATGGGCTGGGCCTGTAGTCCAGCAATGAACTGTGTAGAGAGGAACTGATGGGCTGGTCCTATAGTCCATTAATGAACTGTGTAGAGAGGAACTGATGGGCTGGTCCTATAGTCCATTAATGAACTGTGTAGAGAGGAACTGATGGGCTGGTCCTATAGTCCAATAATGAACTGTGTAGAGAGGAACTGATGGGCTGGTCCTATAGTCCAATAATGAACTGTGTAGAGAGGAACTGATGGGCTGGTCCTGTAGTCCAGTAATGAACTGTGTAGAGAGGAACTGATGGGCTGGTCCTATAGTCCAATAATGAACTGTGTAGAAAGGGGAAAAAATGAACTGTGTAGGGAGGAACTAATGGACTGGTCCTATAGTCTAATAATGAACTGTGTAGAAAGGGAAAAAAATGAACTGTGTAGGGAGGAACTGATGGACTGGTCCTATAGTCCAATAATGAACTGTGTAGGGAGGAACTGATGGACTGGTCCTATGGTCTAATAATGAACTGTGTAGAGAGGAACTGATGGGCTGGTCCTGTAGTCCAATAATGAACTGTGTAGAGAGGAACTGATGGGCTGGTCCTGTAGTCCAGTAATGAACTGTGTAGAGAGGAACTGATGGGCTGGTCCTATAGTCCATTAATGAACTGTGTAGAGAGGAACTGATGGGCTGGTCCTATAGTCCATTAATGAACTGTGTAGAGAGGAACTGATGGGCTGGTCCTATAGTCCAATAATGAACTGTGTAGAGAGGAACTGATGGGCTGGTCCTATAGTCCAATAATGAACTGTGTAGAGAGGAACTGATGGGCTGGTCCTGTAGTCCAGTAATGAACTGTGTAGAGAGGAACTGATGGGCTGGTCCTGTAGTCCAATAATGAACTGTGTAGAGAGGAACTGATAGGCTGGTCCTGTAATCTAATAATGAACTGTGTAGAGAGGAACTGATGGGCTGGTCCTATAATCCAGTAATGAACTGTATAGAGAGGAACTGATGGGCTGGTCCTATAATCCAGTAATGAACTGTGTAGAGAGGAACTGATGGGCTGGTCCTGTAGTCCAGTAATGAACTGTGTAGAGAGGAACTGATGGGCTGGTCCTGTAGTCAAATAATGAACTGTGTAGAGAGGAACTGATGGGCTGGTCCTGTAGTCAAATAATGAACTGTGTAGAGAGGAACTGATGGGCTGGTCCTGTAGTCCATTAATGAACTGTGGAGAGAGGAACTGATGGGCTGGTCCTGTAGTCCATTAATGAACTGTGGAGAGAGGAACTGATGGGCTGGTCCTGTAGTCCATTAATGAACTGTGGAGAGAGGAACTGATGGGCTGGTCCTGTAGTCCATTAATGAACTGTGTAGAGAGAAACTGATGGGCTGGTCCTATATACTAGTAATGAACTGTGTAGAGAGGAATGGAGGGGGGTCATGTTTTTCCATCTCACTCGATCACTAGAGTCATGGATCAGCTCAGCAGTCCTCTTTAGTCCAGTAATGAACTGTGTAAAGAGGAACTGATTTGCTGGTCCATCTGTGTCTCACTGTCTGAGAGTGGATCCAGAGCTGTTAAAGTCCAGGGACATTGTTGTGTAGAGTGAATATCTTCAGTTGTACCACATTGATGTGTAGAGTGTAGTAGTACCTGCTTGAGCACATGTGTACTATCAGGGATCGCGTCACAACCTCTTGCGCCCTGGCTGTTGGACTGGTGAGGACATTATTTACTGTTGTGTAGAGTGTAGTAGGAAAGGCCAAAAATACTTTCAACGGCATGAAATCAGTATTAACATCTAGAGAGATTAATAACACATTTAAAATGAGAATTGTCAAATGCTACATATATTCAACACTACTCTATGGCGCGGAAGCCTGGACATTGAACAAGCAACTAGAAAGTTGCATAGAAACCCTGGAGATGTGGATATACAGACGAATATGTCGCATTTCATGGAAATAAAAACAATCAAATGCAGAGGTTCTAGAAAAACGGGAATGAAGAGAATATTCTATTGTGATAATTTGGTCGTGTCCAGCATGTGCTGCGTGGTCTAGTGTTTACACAACCGCTTCACACGCCAGTGATCCGGAGTTTGTTTCTGGGTCCGGTCAAGGATATGCACTACTGACGAGCTCAAACGAGAGCGAAACTCGAGTCTAGTGCTTCCGCATTGACGTGGATAGGCCTTAGGTTCATACCAGAATACGATCAGCGTTGCCAGTAGTGGGTTGTGCTCAATATTTAAATCTCAAATCCCGAAACAACCAAATAAATCAATTTGATTATTGCTCGCTGGAATTTAGGCGGCCTGGTGTGCCTTGCCAGTGAGAAGACCTGATCGTTCGGGTCCACATCGATTGACGGATGTCAGTCGCGGCGATCGGGCAAATCTTGAGCTACAACCTACGATGGGTGACGTTGTAATATTCTGTTGTGATAATTTGGCCGTGTCCAGCGTGTGCCGCGTGGTCTAGTGTTTACACACCCGCTTCACACGCCAGTGATCCGGGGTTTGTTTCCGGTCCGGTCAAGGATATGCACTACTGACGAGCTCAAACGAGAGCGAAACTTGAGTCTAGTGCTTTCGCATTGACGTGGATAGGCCTTAGGTTCATACCAGAATACGATCAGCATTGCCAGTAGTGGGTTGTGCTCAATATTTAAATGAAGAGAGAGTTTATGAAAGAAATAAAGAGGAGGCAAGTGAAATATTTTGGCCACATTGAAAGACATGATACTCTTATAAAATCCATACTGGGAAGCAAGGTTGAGGGCAAGCGAGCTAGAGGTAGACAATGATACAAGTGGAAAGATAACATCAAGAGATGGACAAACATCATTCTGATAGAATGCATAGTCAAGGCGAGAGATGGACACTGTTGGAGATCCATTGCAGCCAACCTTCATTGTGGAGACGGCACCTGATTGATTGATTGAGAGTGTAGTAGTACCTGCATGAGCGCATATGTACTGTCAGCGGCCGCATCACAACCTCTTACACCCTGGCTGTGGGGTTGGTGAGGACATGATTTATTGTTGTATAGGACATCTTACTGTTGTGTCTTGGGATGGTGTCCCAGGTTGGTGTGATCACCCTTGACCTGTGCTGACCTGCTTTCTGACTTCTGGCAGACTCAAGTCCTGCGACCTGCGTGGTGCTGTCCATGTTGGTTTGATCTATGTTGTAGTCTAGGAGTGTGTGCTGTGTTTGTTGTGGTTAGGGTTGTCATTGTTTTTCAAATGCCATGTGGGCCCTTCACTTCACATTCCAAAATCACCAACAACACACTTGTTTACACAATTACTTCACAGCAGACCAACAGGCTTCACATCGTGTAATCTCTCATCTAAAATCACATTTTCTAAAATAGTCTGTCACTCAAAATAATCAATCACTCAACATTCATGTGGCGGCAATCTCTTGCCATCGCCAACTCGGCTTACAACCCGCCTTGTTCCTCTGACAGTCTCTGCTTCAGTGATCCTTTCAAGAGTCTTTCCCACTCTTCTATTCAATCACTGCATGCAATCTGCTCAACACATTCTGCATGCTTCAAACTAGCATCAACTCACAAGGTTCCTGTCAGGACACAGTACATACATAGAAGTACCTGCATGGGCACACAGGTACACAGGTATCTTCCCCCTCTCTTCCTCCCTTCCACCCATCTACCCACCCACCTACCTGCACATACACACACCTGACTTGTTGTGGCATCTGTGGCACAGACCGAAGAGTTGGTGGACAGAGATCTCCGGCTGAGGCGGCTGGAATCTGACCTGGACAGGTGCAACAAGCAGACACACATGGAGCAGGAGCGAGCCAAGAGGGACCTAGAGGTGTACAGGAAGCAGTCCAGTCTGGAGAGGAGTCTAAAGCTGCATGCCTTTCAGCGGGTGGACGTGCTGCAGTCTCAGGTAGGTCTGTGGATGTACTGCAGTCTCAGGTGGGTCTGTGGATGTGCTGCAGTCTCAGGTGGGTCTGTGGATGTGCTGCAGTCTCAGGTGGGTCTGTGGATCTGCTGCAGTCTCAGGTGGGTCTGTGGATGTGCTGCAGTCTCAGGTGGGTCTGTGGATGTGCTGCAATCTCAGGTGGGTCTGTGGATGTGCGTAGGTCTGTGAATGTGCTACAGTCTCAGGTTGGTCTGTGGATGTGCTGCAGTCTCAGATGGGTCTGTGGATGTGCTGCAGTCTCAGGTAGGTCTGTGGATGTGCTGCAGTCTCAGGTAGGTCTGTGGATGTGCTGCAGTCTCAGGTAGGTCTGTGGATGTGCTGCAGTCTCAGGTAGGTCTGTGGATGTGCTGCAGTCTCAGGTAGGTCTGTGGATGTGCTGCTGTCTCAGGTGGGTCTGTGGATGTGCTGCAGTCTCAGGTGGGTCTGTGGATGTGCTGCAGTCTCAGGTGGGTCTGTGGATGTGCTACAGTCTCAGGTTGGTCTGTGGATGTGCTGCAGTCTCAGGTGGGTCTGTGGATGTGCTGCAGTCTCAGGTGGGTCTGTGGATGTGTGTAAGTCTGTGAATGTGCTGCAGTCTCAGATGGGTCTGTGGATGTGCTGCAGTCTCAGGTAGGTCTGTGGATGTGCTGCAGTCCTCAGGTAGGTCTGTGGATGTGCTGCTGTCTCAGGTAGGTCTGTGGATGTGCTGCAGTCTCTGGTGGGTCTGTGGATGTACTACAGTCTCAGGTAGGTCTGTGGATGTGCTGCAGTCTCATGTGGATATGTGGATGTGCTGCATTCTCCGATGGGTCTGTGGATGTGCTGCAGTCTCAGGTGGGTCTGTAGTACATTATTTCAGTGGGTGAATGTGCTGCAGTCTCAGGTGGGTCTGTGGATGTGCTGCAATCTCAGGTGAGTCTGTGGTACATTATTTCAGTGGGTGGAAGTGCTGCAGTCTCAGCTGGGTCTGTGGATGTGCTGCAGTTTCATGTGGGTCTGTGGATGTGCTACAGTCTCAGGTGGGTCTGTGGTACATTATTTCAGTCAGTGGACATGCTGCAGTCTCAAGTGGGTCTTTGGATGTGCTACAGTCTCAGGTGGGTCTGTGGTACATTATTTCAGTCGGTGGACATGCTGCAGTCTCAGGTGGATCTGTGGATGTGCTACAGTCTCAGGTGGGTCTGTGGTACATTATTTCAGTGGGTGGATGTGCTGCATTCTCAGGTGGGTCTGTGGATGTGCTGCAGTCTCAGTTGGGTCTGTGGTACATTATTTCAGTGGGCGGACATGCTGCAGTCTTAGGTGGGTCTGTGGATGTGCTGCAGTCTCAGGTGGGTCTGTGGTCTTGGGTGGATGTGCTGCAGTCTCAGGTGGGTCTGTGGTCTTGGGTGGATGTGCCACAGTCTCAGGTGGGTCTGTGGTACATTATTTCAGCGGGTGGACGTTCTGCAGTCTCAGGTGGGTCTGTGGTACATTATTTCAGCGGGTGGACGTTCTGCAGTCTCAGGTGGGTCTGTGGTACATTATTTCAGCGGGTGGATGTGCTGCAGTCTCAGGTGGGTCTGTGGTCTTGGGTGGATGTGCTGCAGTCTCAGGTGGGTCTGTGGTCCTCTCAGCAGGTGGATGTGCTGCAGTCACAGGTGGGTCTGTGGTCTGTAGTCCTTTCAGCGGGTGGACATGCTGCAGTCTCAGGTGGGTCTGTGGTCTGTAGTCTGTGGTCCTTTCAGCGGGTGGATGTGCTGCAGTCTCAGGTGGGTCTGTGGTACATTATTTAAGCAGGTGGACGTGCTGCAGTCTCAGGTGGGTCTGTGGTACATTATTTAAGCAGGTGGATGTGCTGCAGTCTCAGGTGGGTCTGTGGTACATTATTTAAGCAGGTGGATGTGCTGCAGTCTCAGGTGGGTCTGTGGTACATTATTTAAGCAGGTGGATGTGCTGCAGTCTCAGGTGGGTCTGTGGTACATTATTTAAGCAGGTGGATGTGCTGCAGTCTCAGGTGGGTCTGTGGTACATTATTTAAGCAGGTGGACGTGCTGCAGTCTCAGGTGGGTCTGTGGTACATTATTTAAGCAGGTGGATGTGCTGCAGTCTCAGGTGGGTCTTTGGTACATTATTTCAGTGGGTGGATGTGCTGCAGTCTCAGGTGGGTCTGTGGTCTGTGATCTGTGGTCCTTTCAGAGGGTGGACGTGCTACAGTCTCAGGTGTGTCTGTGGTCTATGGTCTGATGTCCTTTCAGCGATTGGACGTGCTGCAGTCTCAGGTGGGTCTGTGGTCTGTCTCACCTGGAAACTTCCAGTTGTGTGGTTGTGGGGTGTGTATGTGTTGTCGTGGGATGTGTGGATGGTTGCATGTGGCATATGTAGATGTGAGGTGTGTGGTTGTGTGGGTACAAATGTGTTGTTGTGGGATTTGTTTATGTGTGGGAAAGGTGTGGGTGGATGGTTGTATGTGGGCTGTGTGATTGTGGGATGTGTAGATGTGGGGTGTGTGGATGTGGGGTGTGCAGATGTGGAGTGTGTAGATGTGTGGTGTGTGGTTGGGGGTATGTAGATGTGGGGTATGGTGTCTAGATTTTGGGGGTGGGATGTGTAGGTGGTTGGTGTGGAGATGTGGATGTGGGGTTTGTGGTTTTCAGGTTTGTGGATGTGGGTTGTGTGATTGTGGGGTGTGTGGGTGGTGGGGATGGAGATGTGGAATGTGTGGTTTTGGGGTATGTGGATGTGGGGTGTGATATGTAGATGTATGGTATGGTTTGTAGATTTGGGTGTGTGGTTGTGGAGTAAGTGGTTGTGGGGTGTGTAGATGTGGTGTGTAGATGTGGGATTGTAGATGTGGGATGTGTGGTGTGTGGTTGTGGGGTGTGTAGATGTGGGGTATGGTATGTAGATGTTGGGGGTGTGGTTGTGGGTTGTGTGGTGGTTGGTTTTGAGATGTGGGGTGATCTACCTGTATGTGTCAATGTCTGCAGGTCTATGATCTGTTGCTGTAACTGTGTGTGTCAATGTCTGCAGGTCTATGATCTGTTGCTGTAACTGTGTGTGTCAATGTCTGCAGGTCTATGATCTGTTGCTGTAACTGTTTGTGTCAATGTCTGCAGGTCTATGATCTGTTGCTGTAACTGTGTGTGTCAATGTCTGCAGGTCTATGATCTGTTGCTGTAACTGTGTGTGTCAATGTCTGCAGGTCTATGATCTGTTGCTATAACTGTATGCGTCAATGTCTGCAGGTCTATGATCTGGAAGCCTGTCTCACCAGCCAACCTTCAACAGGATTGGGCTCTAGTTTTTGTAAGTTCTAATGATGCTCATTATGTCAGTCTCTCTGTCTTTCTCTCATTCTGTCTGTCTGTCTGTGGGTGTGTGTGTGTGGGGGGTGTGTGTGTGTGTGTGCATGCGTGTGTGCGTGCACGCGCGCACGCTTGCCTCTCAATCTGAATTTTCTGTTTGGACAAAGTAAACTAGTAACTTCATACATGAGTATAGCAGTCTTGTGTGGGGACAGGCAAAGCCAGCTTGTGAACTTGTGAAGGACTGGAAGAGAGAAGAAGAGAAATGTGGAAAGAAAAGATTTGGAGTGAAGATTGGAGGGAAGAATAGAAAGAAAGATGTGATATAGCGGCATCAGAAGGGAGAAAGTGACTAAAGGAAGTAGGGAAGAAGGTGAATACAGAATGTGGGGTAGAATGTAGTGACATAGAACAGGAAAGAAGGTGAATCTATTTGATATAGATCAGTTGATGTCAGAGTTGGACATGTCAGTGCCAGAGCTGGATGAGCAAGTCAATTCTAGAGTTGTATGAGTCAATGCCAGAGTTGGACCAGTTGATGCCAGAGTTGGGCGAGTTAGTGCCAGAGTTGGGCGAGCCAATTCGAGGGTTGGAACAGTTGATGCCAGAGTTGGACATGTCAGTGCCAGAGTTGGACAAGCCAATTCCAGAGTTGGACCAGTTGATGCCAGAGTTGGATGGGCCAATTCCAGAGTTGGACCAGTTGATGCCAGAGTGGGAGGAGTCAATGCCAGAGTAGGACAAGTCAGTGCCAGAGTTGGGCCAGTCTGTGCCAGAGTTTGTTGAGTGGAGCCAAAGTTGAAAGTGGTACAGAAAATAAGACCATCCTCAACTATTTCCTATGAAACCGCACAATGTTCACCTGTGTTTTGTCTTTAGTGTGTATAAGATTCACTTGTGTATGTGATATGGTCACTTGTGTATGTGATATGTTCACCTGTTCCTGTGATATGATGTGATATGTTCACCTGTGACCTGTGAATTTGATATGTTCACTTATGTATGTAAAATGTTCACTTTTGTTTTATGTATGTGATATGTTCAGTTGTGTATGTGATATGTTCAGTTGTGTATGTGATATGTTCACTTGTGTATGTGATATGTTCACTTGTGTATGCAATATGTTGATGTGTGTCTTGCGTATGTGATATGCTCACTTGTGTGTGTGATATGCTCACTTGTGTATGTGATATGTTCACTTGTGTATGTGATATGTTCACTTGTGTATGTGAAATGTTCACTTGTGTATGTGATATGTTCACCTGGTTTCTGTGTGTGTGACATGCCTTGTGGTATTCAGAAAGTGAGTATTGACCCCATGGTGTTTTGGTCCGCAGCTGCCCAGCGAGCCCGCAGCAGTTCAGCCCACTCCAGCAGACGCAGCCGTCCCTCGACAGGGGTCAGTGGCTGGCCTCCCACCGCCAGACACCTGGCCCAGCACAGCATGACCCCGTTTGGTGAACTGCCAACAGACCCGGCCATCTACTTGAGTAGGCAGACCAAGGCCGTCCAGAGACCTAAAACTGTAAGTACCAGGCTTTCCTATCACAAAACATGCCTGTGCCTTTCCCACGCATTGTCAAGGAAGCTAAATCTCCTTTGTGATGTGGCAGTGATCTCCCTTGTCTGAAACGAATGTTTCAAGAGAACATTGTGTACACTTTGTTGTGTCAAGCTGTACACACAGAATATACCAGTCTTGTTGTCTTGTCTGTGATCTCCTTTGAAACGTGAGAAATATGTAAGTGCTCTTTGTTGTCCATTGTAGCCTAAGATTTCACTACAAATATTTCTAACACTATCAGATACATCTGGTCAGTTTCGAAGCCTAACACTGAAGCCTGGAGTCTGGCTATAGTTCAACCCAGTGTTTCTCTGGGGCTCCCCAACAAATATTTCTAGTGGTTGACCATAGCACGACTGCCCTAACCTGAGCTTTCAACTTGTGGGGGGGGGGGGGGGGGGGGGGGGGGGGGTGTGTGAGGGGGGATGGGGTGTATACTTGTAGTGAAACCGTTGCCCCATCTTGTCATAGTTTACTGCTGGTAGACCTGTGTGCAGCCCCAAGAATGAGAGGACTGTGTAGGGATCAGGGCTTCAGGCCACCAGCTGGGTCATTCTGTCCATCCTGGCCACAGTTGCTTGTAGCAGACCTTGCATTTGTGGGTTTGTACTTGGGTTTAGTTGTGTACACCAGTAGATGGAGGTAGCACCATGTACCGGCACAGATGTGGCTGGTCGTATGTGACATGACGTCATTGCCTTGGAAGTTATCCTGTTGCATGTGACGTTGTACCGGCACAGATGTGGCTGGTCATATGTGACATGACGTCATTGCCTTGGAAGTTATCCTGTTGTATGTAACCTTGTTGTACCGGCACAGATATGGCTGGTCGTATGTGACATGACATCATTGCCTTGGAAGTTATCCTGTTGTATGTAACCTTGTTGTACCGGCACAGATATGGCTGGTCGTATGTGACATGACATCATTGCCTTGGAAGTTATCCTGTTGTATGTGATCTTGTTGCAGGTTGGAGGTCGTCTACGCAGCAGAATATCTGAACTTCTGCTCAATGACCTTGAGCCAGAGATGCAGGGGAGACTACTGCTGCCCGGTTAGATCATGCTCTGCAGACTGTACAACCCTGGAAGAAAGAAACGGCACAGGACACGAAACTCATGAAGGCTGTTGACTGACCCAGAACAAATGGAAGGGCAGGGGATGTTAGGGGAAACCAAATACTTTTGTCATAATCTAGGACAGGTGAAAGGTCAACAGTGGGGATGTTTGTCAACTAAACTGTTTGACTGGTAAACCTGTGGTCCGAGAGCATGTAGATATCTAGTTGTGACACTGTGTTGTATGAGATGAATGTCCCAGTTTGTTTCTGTCTGGCCACTCTTCTTGTACCCTTGTGTGAACAATGTCAGACACCATAGCAGTCTGTACATTCAGTTGTTAATTTTCAGTAATTATTTGATTAATTAATTATTGTTGGTAATTATTTCTGCTTAAAAAACTCCAGTTTGTCAGTGCATGAATGAGAAAATATGCAAAATCATTCTAAGATTGGCTAACTGGTGTCATTGGTAAATACAAATAGCGAAGGCACTGATTGGATACGTTGTGTCATTGATAAATAGCTAAGGGACTGATTGGATACGTTGTGTCATTGATAAATAGCTAACGGACTGATTGGTTAAGTGATGTCATTGATACATAGCTGAGGGAATAATTGCATAAGTGGTGTCGTTGATACATAGCTAAGGGACTGATTGGTTAAGTGGCATCATTGATAAATAGGTAAGAGACTGATTGGTTAAGTGGTGTCATTGATACATAGCTAAGGGACTGATTAGATAACTGGTGTCATTGATACATACCTGAGGGAATAATTGCATAAGTGGTGTCATTGATAAATAGGTAAGAGACTGACTGGTTAAGTGGTGTCATTGATAAATAGGTAAGAGACTGACTGGTTAAGTGGTGTCATTGATACATAGCTGAGGGAATAATTGCATAAGTGGTGTCGTTGATACATAGCTAAGGGACTGATTGGTTAAGTGTCATCATTGATAAATAGGTAAGAGACTGATTGGTTAAGTGGTGTCATTGATACATATCTAAGGGACTGATTGGTTAAGTGGTGTCATTGATACATAGCTAAGGGACTGATGGTTAAGTGTCATCATCGATAAATAGGTAAGAGACTGATTGGTTAAGTGATGTCATTGATACATAGCTAAGGGACTGATTGGATAACTGGTGTCATTGATACATAGCTAAGGGTCTGATTGGCTAAGTGGTGTCATTGATAAATAGTTAAGGGACTGATTGGTTAAGTGATGTCATTGATACATAGCTATGGGACTAACTGGCAACTATACAACCCGACAGATTGTACAACCACTAGAAGTATCGTGGAGAAAATAACATACAGAGACAGAGTTCATATACATACAGAGACAGAGTTCATATACATATAAATACTGACAACAGAGATGTGTGATGCCTTGTGTGAGCTACCTTCCCCACAGATCTGGACGAGGCCTGAGAATATCTCGAGGCAAGGAACCTTTGGAGAATCTGGATCATGGGCAACAGAGGATTCGGTGAATGTTCCAGCTGTAGAGGAACTGGGAGGTGTTACCCAACAGAGATGAAAAGGAAGTTTGTGTGACAAATAAGTGTTATATACATATGTTAAAGGTTGTGTGACAGACAGATGTTATATACATATGTTAAAGGTTGTGTGACAGACAAATGTTATATACATATGTTAAAGGTCATGTGACAGACACATGTTATATGCATATGTTAAAGGTTGTGTACAAATAAGTGTTATATACATATGTTAAAGGTTGTGTGACAGACAGATGTTATATACATATGTTAAAGGTTGTGTGACAGACAAATGTTATATACATATGTTAAAGGTTGTGTGACAGACAAATGTTATATACATATGTTAAAGGTTGTGTGACAGACAAATGTTATATACATATGTTAAAGGTTGTGTGACAGACAGTTATATACATATGTTAAAGGTTGTGTGACAGACAGATGTTATATGCATATGTTAAAGGTTGTGTAACAGACAGATGTTATATGCATATGTTAAAGGTTGTGTGACAGACAGATGTTATATGCATATGTTAAAGGTTGTGTGACAGACACATGTTATATGCATATGTTAAAGGTCATGTGACAGACAGATAGTATATGCATATGTTAAAGGTTGTGTGACAGACACATGTTATATGCATATGGTAAAGGTTGTGTGACAGACAGTTATATACATATGTTAAAGGTTGTGTGACAGACACATGTTATATGCATATGTTAAAGGTCATGTGACAGACAGATAGTATATGCATATGTTAAAGGTTGTGTGACAGACACATGTTATATGCATATGTTAAAGGTCATGTGACAGACAGATAGTATATGCATATGTTAAAGGTTGTGTGACAGACACATGTTATATGCATATGTTTAAGGTCATGTGACAGACAGTTATATACATATGTTAAAGGTTGTGTGACAGACACATGTTATATGCATATGTTAAAGGTCATGTGACAGACAGATAGTATATGCATATGTTAAAGGTTGTGTGACAGACAGATAGTATATGCATATCCCGGGAAGGTTAACCCGGTCAACAAATGCCCGCAGAAGTCGGATGTGTCGGCCTAACGGCGCAAGAACGCAGCTCTGCTGTAAACAGGCACAACGCAATCACATCCGAAAAAAAACTCCGGATGAACGAAGAAGAAGAAGAAGTATATGCATATGTTAAAGGTTGTGTGACAGACAGATGTTATATACATATGTTAAAGGTTGTGTGACAGACACATGTTATATGCATATGTTAAAGGTTGTGTGACAGACACATGTTATATGCATATGTTAAAGGTCATGTGACAGACAGATAGTATATGCATATGTTAAAGGTTGTGTGACAGACACATGTTATATGCATATGTTAAAGGTTGTGTGACAGACACATGTTATATGCATATGTTAAAGGTTGTGTGACAGACAGATGTTATATGCATATGTTAAAGGTCATGTGACAGACAGATAGTATATGCATATGTTAAAGGTTGTGTGACAGACACATGTTATATGCATATGTTAAAGGTCATGTGACAGACAGATAGTATATGCATATGTTGAAGGTTGTGTGACAGACAGATAGTATATGCATATGTTAAAGGTTGTGTGACAGACAGATGTTATATACATATGTTAAAGGTTGTGTGACAGACACATGTTATATGCATATGTTAAAGGTTGTGTAACAGACAGATGTTATATGCATATGTTAAAGGTTGTGTGACAGACACATGTTATATACATATGTTAAAGGTTGTGTGACATACACATGTTATATACATATGTTAAAGGTCATGTGACAGACAGATAGTATATGCATATGTTAAAGGTTGTGTGACAGACAGATAGTATATACATACGTTAAAGGTTGTGTGACAGACAAATGTTATATACATATGTTAAAGGTTGTGTGACAGACAGATGTTATATGCATATGTTAAAGGTTGTGTGACAGACAAATGTTATATGCATATGTTAAAGGTTGTGTGACAGACACATGTTATATGCATATGTTAAAGGTCATGTGTCAGACAGTTATATACATATGTTAAAGGTTGTGTGACAGACACATGTTATATGCATATGTTAAAGGTTGTGTGACAGACAGATGTTATATGCATATGTTAAAGGTTGTGTGACAGACACATGTTATATGCATATGTTAAAGGTCATGTGACAGACAGATGTTATATGCATATGTTAAAGGTCATGTGACAGACAGATGTTATATGCATATGTTAAAGGTTGTGTGACAGACACATGTTATATGCATATGTTAAAGGTTGTGTGACAGACACATGTTATATACATATGTTAAAGGTTGTGTGACAGACAGATAGTTATATGCATATGTTAAAGGTTGTGTGACAGACAGATGTTATATACATATGTTAAAGGTTGTGTGACAGACAAATGTTATATGCATGTTTAAAAGGTTGTGTGACATACAGATGTTATATGCATATGTTAAAGGTTGTGGAGGCACGGCTGGCCGAGTGGCTAGAACGCCAGACTCTCATTCAGGATGCCCGGGTTCGATCCCTCGGTAAGGTGTGGGATTTTTTTCTGTCGGGGGCAAAAAGAAAATCATAACCTCTAAAGTTTGCGGTGACTGCATTAGCCAGGCGGCCTTAATTCCTCAGGCTCAAAGACCCCTCTGCATACACCGCAAGGTACTATATTCTCAGTAAATGACAGTTAAAGGTTGTGTGTCAGACAGATGTTATATGCATATGTCAAACGATGTGTGACAGACAGATGTTATATGCATATGTTAAAGGTCATGTGACAGACAGTTATATGCATATGTTAAAGGTTGTGTGACAGACAGTTATATGCATATGTTAAAGGTCATGTGACAGATAGTTATATGCATATGTTAAAGGTCTTGTGATATATAGTTATATACATATGTTAAAGGTCGTGTGACAGACAGATGTTATATGCATATGTTAAAGGTCGTGTGACAAACAGTTATATGCAGATGTTAAAGGTTGTGTGACAGACAGATGTTATATAGATATGTTAAAGGTTGTGTGACAGACAGATGTTATATGCATATGTTAAAGGTTGTGTGACAGACAATTATATGCATATGTTAAAGGTTGTGTGACAGATAGTTATATATGTATGGTAATGAGCACAGCAAGGCATGTAGAGCGCCCTGGTCATCCACTACACCTGTATTCGTCTCCAGTCATCTTGACTTGTCTTGCTACTGGATTCAGATGGACTCAGGCGAGAGAGCAAGGTCAACAAATTGCGCAACTCTTCCTCACTTTAATCCAATTCATTGCGCAAGTCATTCTTCATCCAACGTCATATATGTGTGTGTTAAAGGTTGTGTGACAGACAGATGTTATATGCATATGTTAAGGGTTGTGTGACAGACAGATGTTATATGCATATGTTAAAGGTTGTGTGACAGACTGATGTTCTATGCTTGCTTGCTTGCTTGTGTTCATTGGTTTGAGCTCCAACGTGAAGTCCTGTATGTCAGATGAAGGTATAATGTTGTCCATCATCAGTGTGATGTCATACAGGACCTGAGGTTTGCGTGAGTATCTGTTGTCCCATGTCTGACTTATTGGTGTGCAGACTGGTGGGTCCTTGCCGTAAAGGTCGTGTGACAGACAGTTATATGCATATGTTAAAGGTTCTGTGGCAGACAGATGTTATATGCATATGTTAAAGGTTGTGTGACAGACAGATGTTATATACATATGTTACAGGTCATGTGACAGACAGATGTTACATGCATATGTTAAAGGTTGTGTGACAGATAGTTATATGCATATGTTAAAGGTTGTGTGACACATAGTTATATGCATATGTTAAAAGTTGTGTGACAGACAGATGTTATATGCATATGTTAAAGGTCGTGTGAAAGACAGTTATATGCATATTTTAAAGGTTGTGTGACAGATAGTTATATGCATATGTTAAAGGTTGTGTGACAGACAGTTATATGCTTATGTTAAAGGTTGTGTGACAGCCATTTATATGCATATGTTAAAGCTTGTGTGACAGACTGATGTTATATGTTAAAGGTCATGTGACAGACAGATGTTATTTGCATATGTTAAACGTTGTGTGACAGACAGATGTTATATGCATATGTTAAAGGTCATGTGACAGACAGATGGTATTTGCATATGTTAAACGTTGTGTGACAGACAGATGTTATATGCATATGTTAAAGCTTGTGTGACAGACAGATGTTAAAGGTTGTGTGACAGACAGTGTGACAGACAGTTATATGATATGTTAAAGGTTGTGTGACAGACATGTTATATGCATATGTTAAAGGTTGTGTGTCAGACAGATGCTATATACATATGTTAAAGGTTGTGTGTCAGACAGATGCTATATACATATGTTAAAGGTCTTGTGACAGACAGTGTGACAGACAGTTATATGATATGTTAAAGGTTGTGTGACAGACACATGTTATATGCATATGTTTAAGGTCATGTGACAGACAGTTATATGCATATGTTAAAGGTTGTGTGACAGACAGATAGTATATGCATATGTTAAAGATTGTGTGACAGACAGATAGTATATGCATATGTTAAAGGTTGTGTGACAGACAGATGTTATATGCATGTGTTAAAGGTTATGTGACAGACAGATGTTATATGCATATGTTAAAGGTTGTGTGACAGACAGATGTTATATGCACGTGTTAAAGGTTATGTGACAGACAGATGTTATATGCATATGTTAAAGGTTGTGTGACAGACAGATAGTATATGCATATGTTAAAGGTTATGTGACAGACAGATGTTATATGCATATGTTAAAGGTTGTGTGACTGACAGATGTTATATGCATATGTTAAAGGTTATGTGACAGACAGATGTTATATGCACGTGTTAAAGGTTATGTGACAGACAGATGTTATATACATATGTTAAAGGTTGTGTGACAGACAGATAGTATATGCATATGTTAAAGGTTGTGTGACTGACAGATGTTATATGCATATGTTAAAGGTCATGTGACAGACAGATGTTATATGCATATGTTAAAGGTCATGTGACAGACAGATGTTATATGCATATGTTAAAGGTCATGTGACAGACAGATGTTATATGCATATGTTAAAGGTCATTTGACAGACAGATGTTATATGCATACGTTAAAGGTTGTGTGACAGACAGATGTTATATACATACTTTAAAGACTGTGAGACAGACATATGTTACATAAATATGTGAACAGATATAAATACAAGTTCAGTTGTCTGTGTCTAGATTGTGTCAATAATTTTTATGATAAAACTCAAGCCAACAACTTGCTATTGTGGTTACTGTAAGACTAGAAATCTGGACCTCATGCAGACAGCTGACTAGCAGGCCACAGCCCACCCAGCCCACTCAGCCCATACAGCCCACCCAGCCTGGCATGGCCCTGGTCAGACAACATTGTAGGCACAATGGTCAGTGTTCATGACTGGGACCATTGATATTTGTCCATTTATTTTATTTGCCTCCAGAACCACAGACAGACTGCTTCCGTGTTGTTCTAGAACATGCCTGCCACATCCAGCATTCTCTGCTTGACATATTGACTTGTGTACAGTATCTGTTACTGCAGCCTCACAAGTTTACAGTATTTGTTATACAGCCTCACAATATTACAGTATTTGTTACTACAGCCTCACAATATTACAGTATTTGTTATACAGTCTCACAAGTTTACAGTATTTGTTATACAGCCTCACAATATTAAAGTATTTGTTACTACAGCCTCACAATATTACAGTATTTGTTATACAGTCTCACAAGTTTACAGTATTTGTTATACAGCCTCACAATATTACAGTATTTGTTACTACAGCCTCACAGTATTACAGTATTTATTATACAGTCTCACAATTTTACAGTATTTGTTACTACAGCCTCACAGTTTGACAATATTTGTTACTACAGCCTCACATTTTTACAATATGTTTTACTACAGCCTCACAGTTTTACAATATTTGCTGCTACAGCCTCATAAGTATACAATATTTGTTACTACGGCTTCACAGTTTTACAATATTTGTTGCTACAGCCTCACAAGTACAGGGCCAGATTTAGACTTGATAAGGCCCTGAGCTATTTGAAATATGGGGCTCTTTATAAGTCCAGATATTCTATGTCAGTGACAAATATGATTTTCGGATACCTAGAGGGTTAAACTGAAATACAATTAAGAAGTATATTGATAGTGAAATAATAAATCTTTAACTTAAAATCATTTTTATTCATAACAAACTTAAAAATGCAAACTCTGGTAAAAAGAAACAAAAGTTCTTTTAAAAGGCACAATTTACAAAGGCTTATTATCTAATCTCTTGAAACATGTTATAAGGATTACGGAATTATATTAAACTAAAATATTTTCTTTCTTGCCTTTGCCAGAGCAAAGTCACTGATGACATCATCAAATGATAAACTGCATAGTGTGTCACTTTCTATGCACATGAGACTGAGGGAACATAATTTATCTTGAGTCATTGTTGTTCTAAATTAATTTTTTATCCTCTTCAGCTGAGAAAAAGATCTTTCTCCAGAGCAATTTGCAACCATCATACTAAGAAACAATCTCAAAATTCCTTCTACATTAGAGAATGCTGATTGGACACGATCGTTAAATATTACCCTATACAGATCCTGATGTTCAGACTATCTTGTTCCGCTGAACTATGGGCTTGACTATGTCTAACATATTGATGAAAATGCTTGACTTCTCCTACAAGATTCATGTCCACATCTTCAGGATATGTTTGGCATAAAGCACTAACTCCTTCATGAATCTCTTCTTCTGTAGCTTCTAGTTTTGTTAAGAATGAAAACTTTTTTTGCAGCATCATTGTATACTGAGGACCTTTGTGCCAGACTTGACTCTAATGCATCCATCTGTGACGAAACGGGACTAGATACAGTCTGTTCTCTGTATTATTTCCCTTTGGTCAGAGTAAGACGGGTTAGTCTCCTTTGATATGGTGACCATAACTAGGGAATTCCCCGGTGAAAATAGTCCGTGACGTCATAATTCGGGTGACTTCTGGAAGATGCTAGAATGTCCCCAGCCCAGTGCGTACATGGTTGTTGGCACGTTGGACTCACAATTGCTCGGGACTCACGGGGTTTTGGATTTCTCCATGATCCTTGGGACTCTCGGGGCCCGAGAAGTCCTTGTGGCCGCGCACTTAGCTATCCTACGTCAGTCGCCAGCCGAATTTCATCAGGGAAGGCCGCAGTAACTCACTGCTAAAAGAGATGTCGTTTATCGCAGCCAGAGCGGACACCTGCAGTGAAATGTTGTGACTCTAAGATCACAGGTAATGTTGTATTACTTTATGAATTAGCCGTTGTCCTTAAATACACTGCCAGCAGTCAAAGGCGTTTAATCGCCGACCGAAATAATTATACCCGCGGAAGCGCATAAATTGGCCGTAGCCTGTCGGCATTTTCTTCTTCTTCGTTCATCCGGAGTTTTTTTCCGGATGTGATTGCGTTGTGCCTGTTTACAGCAGAGCTGCGTTCTTGCGCCGTTAGGCCAACACATCCGACTTCTGCGGGCATTTGTTGACCGGGTTAACCTTCCCGGGGGTTTCTTAGGACGTTTGACTCTCACTGTTGTGGTGTTATCCCCCATCCCAGCTGGTCCATATAGAACAGCCAAAGATCCTGGTCAGCCCTCAAGGGAAGGCAGGGGCAGACCATGGGCATTCCCCGCCATCCAAGGAGGCTTCCATACTTGCAGAGCCGATACATAGCGCTCTGGTACTGGGCTCACCCAAGGAATCGTCACGTCCTGCACATGGCTGCTTAGCCTCACTTCCGTATATTGGGCCTTCCGTTCACCATAGGCTGTTCTTCCGGAAACCAGAAGTATGCAGTCTGCAGATGACATCCACACAGTGAGCTTTCGATTCGGACTTTCCACGTAATGGATTTGCTATCCAAGCAATATTCCATTTCGTGCCACTAGGACACTTTTCCACCTTTTATGAAGCCCACACAGTGGGCTTTTGATTCGGACTTTCCACGTAATGGATTTGCTATCCAAGCAATATTCCATTTCGTGCCACTAGGACACTTTTCCACCTTTTATGAAGCCCACACAATGGGCTTTTGATTTGGACTTTCCACGTAATGGATTTGCTATCCAAGCAATATTCCATTTCATGCCTCTGGGTCTTCATGCACCTTTAAATGTCAACCTGTATATAGTTAAAGTAATCTGCGGTCAACTTTAGCTTGTTGATATCTCCATAGAGCTTGTCCTCAAATGAAGCAGGTGTGGGCCAAAATATCTTTCTCTGTTCTGCATACGTTGGGCAATCCTGCAGCAAATGTTTTGCTGTCATTTTTCCAGTTCTACAATTACATTCATCGGTATCTCCTATCTTTAGTTTATTGAACAAGTGGTATTTCAGCCTGTTATGTCCTGTGCGGAGTCTGAAGATTGCTACTTGTTCTCTTCGGTCGAGTTTGTAATATGCATCATCCTTCTGATGGCCTGGATGCTCTGATTCCCATTTGGTTCTATAAGTGCTTTTTATCAACCTCTTTGCCTCATTATAGGTTATGTCTATGTCAGGCTGTGGTAGTCGTCCGCCCTCTTTTGCCAGTCTGTCAGCCTCTTCGTTTCCAGGTATACTGCAATGTGATGGGATCCACTGTATTACAACTTTTTTGGATTTCTGGCATAGACCATGGAGTGCTGCTCTTAGGTCAGTTAGTTCTGTGCTGTTATTGCTCTTGCAGTATTGAGACAGCTGACTTTGCATCTGTGAAGATAGCTATTTGCTTCTCTTTATTTTCCTCCATCAGGAGCATTTCTGCTGCAGTTTTCAGAGCCTCTACCTCCGCTTTGAAGTTACTTGAAAATTTTCCAGTTGCCATTGAATGTGTTTTTTTTCAGCTCCATTTTTTAAATTTAGGAGAATTCCTCCTCCTCCATTCTCTATTGAATTTTTGGCTGATCCATCTGTATATGCATGGGTCCAATTCCTGCTTGGGTAATGTTCTTTTATGTAGTTTAGGGTTATTTCTCTTCTTTCGGTTTCATGCTGAGTGTTCTTTTTCTCAATACCAGGAATGTTTTCTATCATCTCAGGCAGTTGCTGCTGTCTCCAAGCTGGGAACTTGTGTGCATTGTGTATGGGCTTGACTGTTGATATGTTAAG
This sequence comes from Cepaea nemoralis, assembly GCA_014155875.1. NCBI lineage: Eukaryota > Metazoa > Mollusca > Gastropoda > Stylommatophora > Helicidae > Cepaea > Cepaea nemoralis. The sequence continues at coordinate 71,229 of JACEFZ010005757.1, forward strand.
TATAGGATCTGCCCTAATCCTTCGTTTTGCAGTTTCTACAAAGTTGCTACGCTTCAGTCTTCCCTTTCCAAAACCATTAAATCTGTTGTACATAGGGTGGTCTGTCAATCTTCTAAATTTTTCTGCTTGTTGCTGGGCTCTGCTATCTCTTCTATCCTGCATTGGTTGTAAACAAGTGATCTTTTCTAGTTCATTAATAGGCGTTGTCTTCAGGCTTCCAGTTATGATTCGCATTCCTTGGTTTTGGACTCTACTTATTTTGTTAAAGTTTGACTTAGCTGCTGTTGCCCAAGCTGCAATGCCATATTCCAGTACTGGCCTCACCCGTCCAGTATATAACTTCTTGAGAACTTTCTCATCTGCTCCCCACGTTGTACCAGCAAGCTTTTTCATGATTGCCATTCTCTGCCTTGCTCTTGTTCGATTTTTCTCAACCTGTGTCTTCCATGTCAGGCGACGATCAAAGGTGACTCCTAGATAGTTTGGATTTTCTTCATGGCGCAATATTTTTCCATTCAATACCAGCTTAGGTTGCTGAGTTTTATTTGAGAGGGAGAACACTGTGCATGTTGTTTTCTCCTCACTTATCTTCACTAGCCATGATTTTGACCAGTCCTCTAGCGCTAATAAGGCTTGCTGTATTCTGCTGTTAGCTGTACTAATATATTCTTCAGATGTCCATATGGCTAGGTCATCTGCAAAGGAGGATGTGTGTACTCTGGCTGGAAAATTTTCTGTGATGTCATTTATATATGCTAGGAATAATGTTGGTGAAAGAACTCCTCCTTGGGGGACACCTTGCTCCAGCAGCATCATTTTGCTTGTTTGTCCTTGTACTTTTGTCCTGGCAGTTCTGTTCTCAAGGTAGTGGCTGATCCATTTATACATTTTTCCACAAACATGCATGTTTTGCAGTTTTACTTTCAGTCCTTCCTTCCATACTTTATCAAATGCTTTTTCTAAATCTATCCAGACTGCTAGTGTGCTCTTTTTCTCTTGGAAGGCATCCTCTATTTCCTGAGCTATATAGGTTATTTGATCTTCAGTGGATCTGTATTTTCTGAATCCTGCTTGGTGTGGTGTTAAGAGTTTGTTTTCTTCCAGATGCCATGTTAGCCTGCCATTGATAATGCGTTCCATTAATTTTCCTACACAGCTAAGTAGACTGATAGGTCGATAGCCATTTGGTTCTTCCAGGTCTTTTCCTTTCTTTGGGACTGGTATTAGTATAGCTTCCTTCCATGCCTGTGGGACTATTCCTCTCTTCCAGCTGTTATTTAGGACTGCTAGTAGTTTCTTCTTTGCCTTGGTGCCTAGTCCTATTAGCATTTCATTTGTGATTCCGTCCTTTCCTGGTGATTTCTTCTTTTTTAGGGTATTCATTGCCTGTTCCATTTCTTCCATTGTTAGATTTGCCATCATATATTCTGCTGCTGTCTCTGTATTTCTATGATGTATCTGTTTGTCTTTGATCGCTTTCTTCTGTTCGGTTGTAATATCAATGTGGTTTGCATTTGCATAGTGTTCCATTAGTGCATTTGCAGCCTTTTTGCCTGTAAGCAAGGCATTTCCTTGTTTAATTGTTATTTGTTTGTTTCTAGGTCCTTCATTGTTCATGGCTTTCACTAGTTTCCATAGTTTGTTTCCATCCCTGTCAAAATTCAGGTTTTCTGTTTTTTCCCTCCAACAATCTCTTGTTGTTTGATTTACTGTTCTTTTATATTTTGCTGAGATGGCTTTGAGAGAGATGTTTGCTTCAATTGTTTGTTCTCTCTCTGCTGTCTTCCTGGCATCTTCAACTTTGTCCTCCAAACTTTGTAGTTCTTCAGTCCAGTATGGTTTGTAATTTTTCCTCGCTCCTCTTGGAATGGACTCAGTGGCTGCCTGTATTATCGCTCTGTTTAGACTTTCCACCATTTGCTTTATGTTGCCATATCGTGTATTTATGTTTTCACAATATTTGTCTGTTAGTATGGCAAATCTGTCCCAATCTGCTCGTTTGTAATTCCAGCGGGGCAAGGGCTTTTGCTCCTGTGGAACATACTCCATATTCATTTCAAGCTTGATTGGTCTGTGGTCACTACCTGCTAATTGGTCCAGCACATGGCGATCGATTTTGTGGAGGATGTCTCCTGTGCAGAAAGCTAAGTCTGGAGTAGAAGTGGTAAGCCATCTTCTGGAGTAGAAGCTCGGTGTGTCATCCGCTTTGTTGAGTAGATGGAGATTTGAGTCTATTTCCCAGTCCTCCAATTCATCTCCTCTTTTGTCAGTATCTGGGTATCCCCATCTTTCTGAACGGCTATTAAAGTCTCCGACAATAATGCAGTTTGTGTCAGTTATTTTCATGTTTGAGAGTGTAAGGTCCTTATCTGCTGGGCTATACAGATTGTAGATTCTTATTTTCACGTCCTTTATCATTATATCAACACCTATAATTTCCGTTTGGTTGTTAGAGATCACAGATACTTCGCTGCAAGGTATTGTATTTCGTGTAAGTATTAGAACTCCTCCTTTGTGTCCTTCGCGGTCGAAACGTGTGGCCTGATATCCTCTGACTGAGAATTTGTGATTGGCGTTGAGGTGTGTCTCTTGAATGCATGCCACATCTATTCTATCTTTATGAAGACGCTGTGTTAGGGAGTCTTTCTTCTTGTAAACTCCTTCGGCATTCCACTGTAGTATGTTGAGTGTCCGGGGTATTTGGTCAATAGCCCTTAACCTACTCCTCTGTGCCTTGACTCCACAGCACAGGGGAAGGTGACCACCAGTAGTCATGGGTGGACCCCCTCGAGGCAGGGGGCCCGGCACTATCACCGCCTGATGGGACTTCACGGGATTAGCACCATATCGATTAATTTTGATTTGTGACATCATGAATTAAGTTACGTTGCACTGCTTTGTCAAGCCTGTGGCTCAGTACATCCGATTTCGACAAGCATTTATTCGGGATGCTTTCCCTAGCCTTTGACTGTCCCCAGTCTACCTACAAGGCAGCAGGTTTCACGTTGCACTGCTTTGTCAAGCCTGTGGCTTAGTACATCCGATTTCGACAAGCATGTATTTGGGGTGCTTTCCCTAGCCTTTGACTGTCCCCAGTCTACCTACAAGGCAGCAGGTTTGTGTGTCTCTTCGTCTGGTCCCTCTCCCTTGACCTGTCCTACATGGGTGGCCCTACCAGTAGCTGTGCTACCGTCGGCATAGCTCTTGGGGTCATTGGGACGCACAAGCCCCTCTACCTCGTCACGGTGGACACACAGCAGAGGGGGTCGGCATTTTTAATTAGCTGTTATTGATTGGCTAGGTAATGTGTTTGTCAGACGCGTCAGGTAACGCCAATTGTTGTGTGCGTATAAACATTAGGCCTGTGTATGTGGGTTCCATCTGATAATAGTGTAAATCCGATGTTAGTATATCTGATAGAATTTACTGTTAGAGTACAAATTATATGCATGGTTAGTGACATGTACCTTGATGTTTTCACTGCTATGTGTAAGTATGTTCGGGTAATTTACCAACGGTGTAACAGATGTGTTAACTATCTGGTTTAGGGATTACATACTCAGGGCTGTAAGGAATTTTGACATTCGTTACATTGTGATGTTAGCATCATTTGATAGTGATGTGTCATTTGCTTATCTAGAATAGGATTGTAACTTATGTCTTATATCAGTGGTGGTTACTATTCCGGGAAACAAGGTAGTGTTATTTCATTGGGATGTGCAGGTAAGTACTTGCTGTGTGAAGATGCCAGTGCTATTCCACATAGGCAGAAATGTTTTGTATTTACTGAATAGCGGTTGATAGAAAGTATTTATGATGCCTGATGTCACTGCTTGTTTACATGCCCGTCCGCCAGAGTGACCATGCATATCCAATCGTGCGTATGACTATCCGACCGACTGGTTATTAGGCCTGCCCGACCGACTGTTATGTTGCATGTCTGACCCAAAGTGATTGTGCGTAACTGGTGGTGGAATTAACATACCCGACGGAGAGCGATGCGGCACTCTGTAATTCAGTGTAATCGAGGTCGTTGCATCTGTGTAGATCCGAACTATGTACAGAACCTGGTCTGTCTCTATTATTCTCCTCTTCAAGAAACCTGACTTTGTTAATGGAGTAACTGATTCACTGCCATGAGGAAGTAGTAGTATCCTCTGCGTGAATTGGACATGATTTGGTGGGCTGGAGATTTAGGTGATGAGGGGCTGGAAGCCTCTCTAAAATGGATGACGTGGCCTAACTCGCCACGGACTAAGATGCACTGGGCCCACAGCAGCTGTGGGAAAGCGTTTTCGGTGGATGGCCACCATATCTGTGCTAGACCTGCACAGACTTGACCGTCATGGATGAAGGTCAATTAAGAAAGGTCAAACGTTGTTCTGGGACGGAGATCCCAGAACAGAAGCTGTTGCTGTGTTATGAGTTTGTTAATTAAGTTTAACAATTCATAGTTTATAATTGGTTAATGCTACGTTAATGAATTGTGATGTATATAATTTATTAATGTTGTGTAGTCATTAATGAGTTATGTTTAATTAATTGATCAATGGGTCAAGTGACTGATTAATTGTTGAGTTAGGTAGGTGAGGAGGATATGTCCCGGCTGGGCACCTCCTAGATAATGTAACCACTACACTGAAAGAGAAGTAGGTGTATTTTCTGGTTGGTGGATGGTGAAGAAACATGAGTGGACTAGCACCAGGCGAAGGATACGTTGACAAAGTCATAGTCTACTCTGGTGCTATTGGGCTATCTGTTGCCCAGACGAGTTACTTGACTATACACTTGTGTATTATTGCTTTCTCTTGCAGCCTCATGCCTATACATTGTATGTAGTAAAGAGTGGATCTATGATGTTGATGATCATTTATATATATTGTATTATATATATATATATTACTGAGAGGCATGTGTCAATGGCATGCGTCAATGTGGAGATGCAGTGTAGTCCTTGTTGTAGTTGAGTACTCACACCAACCCCTCCATGTTTCAGGATCTGTTATAGGTTAGATCCGATGGAGATTCATGAGTTCAACCATAAACTCGACGGGACTTGCTCATTCCAGTGCCAATCAAGATGAGGTTTGAGGCATTACTGGGAGCAGTCATCTGAATCTGCCTACGTTGACTCTTGAGAGTCAATTGAGTTGAGATTAGCCCGGTAGGTCTATGCTAAGACCACCGCAACGAGTCCGACGAAGTTAGTCAACTGATCCAGGTAGGGTCAAAGACTAAAGCGTCTATTGGTTCCAGCCAGTAAGGTACTGGTACAGGTCAAACTAAGTTAGGACCTTGATACTTTCAAGGCAATGAATTTCAGTAGTGTTGGATGAGTGATCTCTGTTTACCAGTCACAATGGCCTGTTTATTATGCTTCCGGCCCGGCTGGGTCGTCATGGGACACATTGTATAACTTCCTGTTTACTATGGTGGGAATCTACAGTTGTGAACCTTATTGAAGCCGAAACATGGTCAAGTGACCTAACACAGTGATTGCCGAGTCTAGTAAACACCGGAATGACATTCTTGTGAGAGTATGGATATACCAAATTCCTAGGTGTTGGTGGACAAAGACATTGTAGGCTGTGAAGGTAGTTGATACCTATAGAACTGTTTACGATAGTGACATGTTAATTATTAATATGATTGAGTTCGTACATTCACCTGTTGGATCATGCAATTGTGACATTGTGGTACTGTTACTATGGAGCCATCGCTCCAGTTATAGGTTGCTGATAAGTGTTTCCCATTGACTTGAAAGACAGAAGAGCAACGCGGCTCTTATATACTAGGGTATTGTGCTACAGTACTTTTCTTCAGTTGGGGACATCTAGGATTCTAGGGTCGACCCAGACGTCATCTGCGGAGTGGAACTTGTGATTTAGTAAGTCATCGAGGGATGATCCTCAGTTGTTGGTGAAGTGTCTGTCAGACATTAGTCCTACGCCTGACCAGCCCGAGATCTTGTTCACCATGGGAGGAGAAGACTTTGGAAGGCACTATGCCTTGGAGTTCCTTTACACTGGAGGTTCCTCGGGTGAGTCGTTAACTATGACGGGACAGCCTCACGAACTGAAGTCACATACTCTGTGATGAAGACGGATCATCAGGAGATCTTCTCGTGTACATATTGTCTTCTATCCAGGCTTTCAGCCATCCTTCTCTGAGTTACAGTTGTACGTATTTAGAAATTAAATTTCGCTTTGTTAGCCATGGTTTTGCTGTATTAGTATGACTGTTGTCTTGTCCGAGGCCCCTGTGGGTAGGAATCCATAAGGGGGGAGGGAAAGGTCAGCTGTCCCGGCTTGTGTGGGGCCTTGTAGATGTAAAGTCCTATTGGGGTGGTCGGAACAAAGGCTGGGGATATTAACTATAGTAACATACCTGTCCAAGGCCCGGGGGTCTTGTTACACCATCACAGATATAAATGTTTTGATTCTGAACTTGTCTCTTGGCTCAAGGTTCTCTAAAGCATCATCTTCATCATAATTGATATGCCTTCTTCTATATCTTCTTTTCTTGTAATCAACATCAGGCAATTTTTTCTTTGCTTCTTCTTCAAAATGATCGAAAAGATCCCTGGATCCTTTAACAAAATCCGAAAGTGAAGCATACAATTTCCTACATACATCTAGACTAATTTGGGGGTCTTGCAGTGATTGACTAGTCTTGTGAAATTCATCCAGCAAGTAACTCCACAAATATAACAATATCATAAATTAAAACTCCTCTATTTTATTCAAAATGTCTATGGCTTGATTTCTTGTTTCGCCTTTCTCTGTAGTATCAATATGCAGCTGATGCAATGCAGAAATTATTCCATCATAACTATCAAGTATTGCACTTGTGGGCATTGAATGTGCTTCCCATCTAGTCTTTGACAAAGACTTTGGAACTTTTGAATCATCTTTGAAGAATGACAACAGTACTGCCCATCTATGTGTAGATGAAGAAAAGAAATTATATACTTCTTGAACAATTCCAAAAAAGTTTACTGCATCTAAACAACAGTCAACTGCTGCTCTACCAACAAGATTCAGGGAATGACCAAGCATACGGAATATACATAGCATACTTGTTAATCTTCAATATTATTTCTTGCATACCCTTGTATTTGCCAGACATATTGGCAGCATTATCATATGACTGGCCTCGACACTTACTAAAATCTATTTTGCACTCATTTGTAAGGTAGTTGTGCACCATCTTAGCCATACTTCACAATAACAGTGAGCTGATCAACATGGGACCGGTCTGGAGTGGAATCTACAGATAAACTGAAGTACCCTGCAGTTCTTAAATCATCCAAGATTGAGTCTCTTACTTTATGTGCCATAATTTTGATAAATTGATCACATATTGTTTTAGAAAGATAAGATGTGACACCTGATCCTTTATTCCTAAATTTTTTTTTATATGGCTTGCTAGAAAAGGATCAAATTTTGCTATAAGTTCGAGTAATCCAAGGAAATTGCCACTGTCTGGAGAACCAAATGTTTCATTATCTCCTCTAAAAGGTAAACCACGCTCTGCCATAGCAATTATGACTGCCACAACTCGTTCATGAACATTTGTCCAGTACTGCCGTTTATTATTTATCTGTTCTGCTAGTTGGCAGTCAATTGTTGAGCCACGTTTTTTTGTAAGATATGTTACCGAAGCTGTTCTTTGGTCTACAGAGTTTTCATGACTTTGAAATAAATAGGTGTTGCGTCAATCACAAAATCCATCGGATGATAATGGTGTAGAAAAATTACAAAAGAGTTTACACACAAAACAGTATACACGACCTGTTGCTGGCGAATATACTAACCATTCTCTGCAATATTTTTTACCATTAGCCGTTTGGGATAGAACAAGCTTTTCGATCAATATCTGTCTTGGTTTGCAAAAAGCTTCTTTGATTTTTCAAATGAGCCATTTGAGTGCTGACATTCTGACGGACCTTTTTTTACCCAGTATAAAATCTCATCTTTACTTAAATCACCCCAAACCCCAACATCATTCTGTTTGTTTTTTGATGCTGAATCTTCTGTGCTTGTACTACCTTCTGGTTTGTTAATCTTAATATTTGTTGCTTCATTCGTTGAAGTAGATTCTATACAACTAGATGTACCAGGCTTTGTATCAGGAATAGGGTGAATATCCTGTGACTGACTCACTGTGGTAGAGGCTTTTGGTTCATCAGGCCCCTTATCTATCTTTGTTAAGAAACTATATAATTTTGTTATCTTGCTAAGCTCTTCTTCAGCTCTCTGCTTATTTTTCCTCTTTTGAGCTCTACATTTATAACTTCTGGTTGACATCTTTCAAACTGTGGGCAGAATATTTAATATAACTATAAACATACATTTAAAAGTGATATAATGCATGACATTTTTTAAAATTGAAAATGTCCTGTGATATTACCAGTGCTTACCAGCAAGCAATATTTTTATAATAAATAAACATGCAAAGAGAAAATTAACAGTATCCTCTCAAGTTTTAATATTAGTTTAATTAATTAAATTAAAGGAAAAAAAACAATTAACATATACATTAATACTTAATTTAATACAATCAAAACAAAATAATATGTATTTTTTAATGTGCAGTTCTTTCAAATATATATTTAATAATATCAAATTGTAAGTTTATATATTAAACTTACAATTTGTTATTATACTGACCAAAAAAAACGTTAAAAATATATGCTATAATTACAGCTACGTGTGTCCGCATAGGATCGACCTATCTATAAATTTTAAATATGGTATCTAATGTTTTATCACTTACACCAATTTAGGACAATTTGTCATTAATTTGAATACGTTTTACCAATGTTTATTTACAAAAAAAAATTTATCATGCAAAGTCTACTGTTATTTTGACTTGAAAATATAGAAACTAGGTTCTCTATTTTCTATATTTTTTCAATTAAAATACGATCGCAGAAAAATTATTGCATGCAACACCTGTACCAACCATGTTAATTATGCACAACTATACAACAAAGTCTTTTAAAATAAAAATATTGTAAAAAAAAAAAAAAAAAATTAAATGCGGTAGAAAATATTCTTGCGTTAGTTAGGTTATGTGCGTACTTGTGTAAAATGCACTTACCTGAATTGTAACTCCAGTTGTTGTTTGTCCATCAAGAATGATGATGACCATTCATTTCATCCAGTGGGGTTGAAGGTGTGGAGCCGTGGGTTCTAAGATGGCTGATAAGGCCTATTTTGGCTCGAAATGTTCTTTGACAATGTGGACAAAGAATGCTTGACGTCTCTGGAGGAGGATTTCCTGCAGTGGTTTTTCTGTCCTGCCTTTTCTTCACAGCTCTTGCAGTCCTGGTTGCCTCACATATAACTGCACCTTTGCGCAATGATGCACGCCACGAATTTCGGTCTCTGGCTGCAGCCTCCCAGGTGTCATGATGAATTCCAAAAGCATTCAGTGAAATTTTCAGAGTGTCTTTAAAACGTTTCCTCTGGCCACCTTGGGAGCGTTTACCACAACGCAGTTCGCTGTAAAAATTCGTTTAGGGAGCCTGTGATCTGGCATGCGAGTCAAGTGACCAGCCCAGCGAATCTGATTCTTCATCAGTAGAGTGTGGATACTGGGCATGGATGCTCTTTCTAGGACTTCAGTGTCTGGAATCTTGTCTTGCCATTTAATCTTCAGTAGCTTCCTTAGGCAGACTGTGTGGAAGTGGTTTAATTTCCTAGCGTGTCGCTGATAAACAGTCCAGGTTTCACAAGCATATAGCAGTGTGGATAATACAACTGCTTTGTAGACTTTTAGCTTTGTTTGCAGGCTTATTCCAGTTCTGTCCCATACATTCTTGTACAGTCTGCCAAAGGCTGCACTGGCCTTGGAGATTCTTGCATTCACTTCGTCATCGATTGTGGCAGCTTGTGACACGGTGCTGCCAAGATAGGTAAATTTGTCCACAACACTTAGTCTATGATCATTCACTTTGATATTCGGCACAGTGTGATTATTCCCTGGAGCTGGCTGGTACATAACTACAGTCTTCTCCAAGTTGATATTGAGCCCAAAGTTGGCACAGGCATGTGAGAAAGCTGAAACATTATGTTGCATGTCCGCCTCTGAGTTGGCGTATAGAGCGCAATGATATGTGACGTTGGATGAAGAATGACTTGCGCGATGACTTGGATTAAAGTGAGGAAGAGTTGCGCAATTCGTCGACCTCACTCTCTCGCCTGAGTCCATCTGAGTCCAGTGGCAAGACAAGTCGAGACGATTGGAGACGAATACAGGTGCAGTGGATGACCAGGGCGCTCTACGTGCCTTGCCGTGCTCATTACGTTCCACAACGCTTTGCAGGTAAACGCCGTCTTGCCCGTTGAATCAGGAATGATTTCTTCCGCGCAGTCTGCCGAATCCTGTCTTCACATGCTGGGTAGGCATACCCTAGTTTACCTCTTGGTTTGACACCAAATCGGATACCCATGCCTGGTTTAGCCAGCCTCTCACAGCTGTTGCCCGGGGGGTGGCCGCTGTCGCATGCTGACAGCTACTAGGAGCCACAGGCACGAGCTGGGTGTCAGACTTGGACCAGTGGGGGATGGGTCCTGAAAGGACATGAGAGCCATCCTTACCAAAGGTGCTACCAATGCCTGACACCCCGTACCCCCCAGTAAGGACACACAAAAAACAAACTGTTCAAAATAATATCAACAATCAAATTACCAAAGAAACACTCTGAAAATACTAAATAAAAGGTCAGAAATAGTATGGTCTGCCGGCTCACTCGAACTACAAAAGTTCAGCGTATGCTAGAGTGCAGCGGAGCAACACAGGGGAATCCGGGAATCCCCCCTAGGATTTGCATAACCGGCTATCGGTAATGCAAACTCTAGGCAAATAGCGCTGTGTTCTTCGAAAAGACGCGCTAAAAAAAATTGGGTGAAGAGTCTGGGACGTCCCGGAAGTGCAGCGTTGGGACTAATAATGCTGCAGTATATTTAAGTATACATATAAGACAATTGCTCACTCGGACAATATTTTTTGGGTCTCCCCACTTTCTTGGGGCACCCAAGCTATAGCTTGTGTAGCTTATACATAAATCCTGCATTGCCATAACACATTGGTTGTATGTACACTTTGGATAATGGTCTCATGCTCCTTCTATCTAGTAGGACAAATAATTCCAAAGTCTAGTGAATTTAAGATTGTTAAATCAATGGCTGCATTATTATTCTTGCGTCTCCATGTCGATATCTTTAGCCGCCTACCTCGCTCTCTAAAGGTTGTAACTTTGTTCCCCAGACTGCAACATTCAGACCACGAGTTAAATGTTTCCAGACCCCTGCGAGTCACTGCTGAAGCTAAGGCGTTTGTGCTTATGAGATACTCTCGGCGAATGGCTTAGCATACTATGGAGAGAGTCCGTGCCAGATAGCGCAAGTTAGGTGCATATTCTTTACAGTTGTTGCAGTCAACTCCAGCATTTTTTCCAGCAGTTTACGTTCAGTAGTTTTGCTTTCTGAAAGACCAGTGCTCATACCATTGTCTGAAAACCAACAGAAGGCGGGATGCTTCCAGATTGCTTGCAGCTGTGTTTGGAACAATCATAACCCCGTCCGCACAAAGATGGACTAAAACCTTATGCTATGCAATGAAATAGACCCTCTCGACATTAGTACTTTTTTTCTTCTTTATGCTGTCATTTTGTACTCTATTATTCTTGATTCTGTCATTTTCTACTTTATTAATCTAGATGTTGTCATTTTGTTCTTTATTATTCTTCATGCTGACATTATGTACTTTATTATTCTTGATGCTATCATTTTGTACTTTATTATTATTGATACTGTTATTTTGTACTTTATTATTCTAGATGTTATAATTTTGTACTTTATTATTCTAGATGCTGTCATTTTGTAGCTAATTATTCTTGATGCTGTCATCATGTACTTTATTATTCTTGATGCTGTCATTATGTACTTTATTATTCTTCATTCTGTAATTATGTACTTTATTATTCTTGATGTTCCCTGGACAAGGTTTTAACGACGTTGTTCGTGGGGAAAACAGCTGCGCGAGATCCGCAGCAGATCGCACTGCGCTAGTGAACTAATGGGGGTATGTGAGCCAGTCGTTCTTAAAGCAATGGCAAACTACTGAACGTAAAGCTTGTCTAGTACATCAACAGCAGCTGAAAAATGCTGGTGTTAACTGCAACGCCCTGTAAAAGATATCCAACATTAAAAAATTAAAGCGATAAGTAAGGGACAAACATCTAATATTGTTACAAGGGAGATTACTTGAATTTTAAACAAATAAAACATATACTAGCGATAGTATTATGAACTAACTATGTACTTCTATTCTATTTTCTTAGAAATATAAAATGTGAAAACGGAAGTAAAATATTTTAATGCCAGATATGATAATTTTATGCTTTTACAGAACATGTTTTTAATCTTTACATACTTACATTTTGCAATGAACTTTTTTCTTATATAATTGCCTCGAAGTGCGATCCCTCTCAATTATAAGAATCCACCCGAGGTATTGTTGAAATTTGGCTCGCCTCCGGAGTAAACAAAACACTCAACGTCAAACTGAAGTTGGCAACGAAAATTCACAGATGCGGCTCTGATGATAAAGCATTAAAATACACCTGTTTATTTGGGTGTATAAACAATGTTGCAATACACAATTCTTCGTCTCTATAGGGTGTCCCTAAGACAGGATCAGCACCTATTACGAGCAGCTCGAATTGCCATGCTCATATGTCCTTAACCTCTACCTCAGCGCTCATTCTGGTTTTCATTCCTGTGTTCGTTTGTTCCGTGTCAGTATCCTCTAATTATATTCATCTCGCTCCTGGGTCCATGGTCTTTCGATCCCAGCAAGTGACTCCACCCGTCGTCCACTTGAATATGAGCTATACCAGCATAAGAATATCCAATCTGGTCCACGACTTTGATTCCTCAGAATATCACACACGTCCTAATCCCAAGACAGTGGCACAGCGTAATCCTTTGTTGACGTCTGACGCATCTTCTTAGTTTCCCTGCGCACTCTATAATTGTACCATTCGGTGCATTTTTTTAGGGAAGCTCCCTTCAGCCTTTCTCAGTCTGCTGTGTGTCAGTGACTGATATGTGGCAATAATTATATCTTAAATGTTATTTTCATACTTTGAATGTATGCTCATTGCGTCCATGTTAAACATTCCCCCATATGGGGGAAAAGCATTTTTTTACTCGCCTCCTAGGGCCACCAAAAAAAAAAAAAAAAAAAAAAAAGAAAAAGAAAATTACCACACCCATCCCTCTCTTGTGCCATCTCTTTTTCAACGACATATATAGACAATATATGTATAGAAACCAGCCAAACAGACACGGTAAAAACACTGCATGTCGAGAACACAGAAGAAGAACCATCTGCAAATTACACCATTAGAAATCAATAATATCGGCCACCTTTACTTTTAAGGTTTTCATTTGTAGCCCTATATTGATAGTGTATAGGTCGCTACGACACTGTACAGACCACTAGTAACCGCTACCCACCTCTTACCAACGCATTTCACTAAGATATACCCACTAAAATCAATAATATCGGCCATCTTTACTTTTTAAGGTTTTCATCTGTCACCTGTATGATGATTGTGTATAGGTCACTACGATACTCTCCAGAGCGCTAATAACCTCTACCCACCCCTTACCAACGAATTTCACCAAGCCATACCAGATACAATCAATACTATCGACCATCTTTACTTTTTAAGGTTTTCATTTGTGACCCAATGATGATAGTGTATAGGCCACTACGACACTCTACGGAACACTAATAACCGCTACTCACCCCTTACCAACGAATTTCACTACTCTATACTAGTTACAATCAATAATATCGACCATTTTTCTTTTTAAAGGTTTTCATTTGACACCTGTATGATCATAATGTATAGGTCACAACGACCCTCTACAGAGCGCTAATATAACAGAGTAGGACCAACGCGTTCTCTTGTTAATACAAATAGAGTTTATTTCTGACTGATGACAATCTGGTTACAACATGATGTCTTCTCTCTTCCAGGCCCAGATGTTGACTCCCCCTTAACAACAAACTACGTCACGACTTGAGCATCTTTCTTCCCATTCCACTCTGACGCTCGAGCGTGCTGTAGCTTTTCCCACCTAATACCCATATTCTGCTACACCTTCCTATGTTTTCTAAAGACTTTTTCCCTTAAAAAGTCTTTACTCCCAATCCCCCTACTCTATTCCTTCTCTTTCCTTACCTCCCACAACTCCTCTAATCTTCCCCAAACCAACTTTATTTTAAGTAAAACAATCTATTCGTAACTCGTAACTCTTTCCCCTGCCATATAGTAATCCACTATATATTTCTTGTTCTTTCTTGGCTCTTCAAGTTCCTGTACAAAATATATATATCATAAGAACAGCTCGTATAATCGTTATCGTACACTTGACATTATGAAATTCCTCACTCTTTCACAACACAGGATAAACAGAAACAATGTAGTTAGAAAAAGTAAAGAAGGGGTGCGCACCCAGTGAAAAGCATAAAGAATGAATAGTCAACATGATCACATTTACATAAAGTAATGAATAGTCAACACAATCACATTTACCTCCCTTGCCAATAAACAAATTTTTGTAAAATAATTTTTTAAAATACATCTTATGAAATAGATCTTTGTTCTCTATAAATCAAGTTGACATAAGTTTTCTCAACATTTATATATTCAACATTTATATTGCCATCCACAATCTTGTCTATATTTCCGTTACCTCATCTTTTACCACGAGCCAATGTTCATATTCCATGAACATTTTTAATTTAATTAACGCTGGTATTTCACAGCTCCTATATCTTGCCCCCTCACATCCCATAATCTGCTTCTTTGTCCACCTATATATATACCCCCGCTTATATGCTGCCATTCACAGTCTCCCCTCCAACCTTATATCTTCATGCCGATTTTCACAGCAACTTAATATTCCCAAAGAGAATGTGTCTCTCTATTAGCCCTCAGTAGTTTTATTAACTCTTTTCTGAACAAAGGGTCTTAAATAAAACCCATATATTTTCTTTATTCTAGCCAACACCATAACTATTTAAAAATTAAACTTACTTAATTAAATTTATAACATATTTACTAACAAGGTAACCTAATGCACAAAACAACTTAATTAAATTATGAGTTAAGCGAAATAAAATCAAAACAAGACATCATACCCCCCAACTCATTCAAAGAAAAACACATTTTAAAATAATATTACATGCATCTTATCAAATCAGAAGAAAATATTCTATTATTACCTATCACTATTGGTCTCTTTTACGGACCAATAGTTTGTACGCAAAAGTCTAGGAATACAATAATCCTATTCTAAAATCAAATAACAACAATCATTTCACAGAACCAAATCAAGCAAAAAAAAAACATATTATATATGAGGCATTAAAAACTCAGATTCAATAAAACAACTGTCTTCTCGCTAAAGAGAAGGTTTTCAAAAAAAAAATAACTCACATAGAATTACTTACTTAAAGTGACCAAGCAACATTGTCCTCCTATACGAACCAATGTAACACATATTTATTCACCCAAGTCACTCCATTGTTTTTATAACCGAGAAACTAAAACAACTCACTGCCAAGTATATATATATATCTGTTATCTACAGACCAATTTCTAACTTAAAACAATATCTGTTCTTTCCACAAAAGTCTTTAACTAACAATGAGCGTATTATCTATCAATAGAACCTGTGGTTCGACACACCAATTGTTTCTCCTGGATTTGTTCCACATAATACTACAACTACTTAATCATTACCATTAACCACGGTATTTCTAGCACCAATAAAAACTTGTCCATTTACTATAGAGTACATCTACCTGCTGTACCATTGACTAACTTATCTATCTAATAAGAAGTTGAAACATAAAATCAACCAGCAATTCCCTCACAGAGAGAAAAAATATATATATATACTGAAACATCCAAACATACCCATGTCCGCAAAACGACAGATAATAAACAGCATATTCACACCAACCCTATGCTACCAATCTCAAACCTGGACTTTATCCAAATTACACCTTCGCAAAATCAACACCTGCGAAATGAGATGCCTGAGGAGAGCTGCCAACTTAACAATCCGAGACCGAGTAAGAAATGTTACTATCAGACAGACTGTGGGATCAACACCTTGTGCCACATTTATTGAAAGACAGAAGATCAAGTGGTTTGGCCATGTTGTTAGATTGCAACATCAGCAACTACCATCACTGGCCTTACATCAAAGATCATCTGCGACGAGACCACGAGGACGTCCAAGAAGAAAATGGATTGACGACATCAGAGACATTGTACAACCACACGGAATGACACTATCCAGTGCCGTCCACCGGGCGCTGGAACGCAAATTATTCCTCCCCACGACGCTTGACGGCAGAAGTGGAAGATGATGATGATGATGATGATGATGATGATATATATATATATATATATATATATATATATATATATATAATATATATATATATATATATATATATATATATATATATGCCTCACTCGAACCTACATCTATATTAGTTATCTTAATGCTTAACTACTCCTCAAGATCACCTATGAAAAGTATCAATAGAAGCCTTTTCCATTTCCACCGTTTCATATATATCTCTTTCCTTTTTAAACCATGAAACTTATATCTTGCTATCCATTTACCTCCTACGTTTCCACTTCTTCAATAACTCCAAGTTTCTTTGAATAAGTGCTATCTCCACATCAATATCTTCTTCTTCGTATAACTTATTAGTTTCTTCCATACTACTATTTGACTCTGACTTCTCATCCATTTCTTCTTCTTCATCTGTATGTCTCTCGCTAGCAGCCGCTAATCTCTTCTGTTCAATATCCCATCTAATTTGTCTATCATTATTTCTTAAGGACCTTTCTAGTAGAGGCATATCTTCACCGCTTGTTGAATAATCTCTAATTCTCCTCTGTCTTTTCACTTCTCTTTCTCTTTGTTTATCTATTCTTCTTTTCGTTGCTTGTCTAGTATTCTTAAATGGAGCACCTATTTCCTCTTCCATAGATTCTATACTATCATAATGACTCTCATTCACATTTTCTTCTTCTATCGTTTTCGGTATTGTCTGTTCTTGAGTATCATCGTAAACTGGAGTTGTTATTAACTGATTGTGTGCTGGATCTTTTCTAAAACCTGGGGTTATTGTAGTTCTCCTGACGACTTGTTCATCTAAGTATCCGGTGTCTGAATAATAATAATTATTATAATTATTATTTTCCTTCTCATCATCATCTCTTCTTAAGTGTTCCACGTGTGCCCTTGCCACATGTCCCGTGACCTGGTTCTTGATACTATACGATACATTTCCTAGCTTTTCTAAAACGTAATAACCTGGGACCCAACGAGCATCAAACTTAGAGTTCCTTCTATGCTTCTTGTAATAAACTCTATCACCTACTTTAAACTCCTGTAACTTTGTATTCACGTTTTTGTACTTTTTCTGTCTTTCTCTAGCTTTAATTATATTATTCTTTAATCTCACGTGTGCTTTATGCATTTCTTGTATGATGGTCTCTTGAAAGTCTTCTCCCATATACTTCCGTCTTGGTTTTAACAGATTATCTATAGGTAGTATTGGTTCTCTCCCGTGTATTAAATAGAATGGTGAAAACCCTGTGCTCTCATTTTGATTTGTGCGTATAGCACTAAGCGCAGGTCCTAAGAATAGATCCCAATCTTTTTCATGTTCATCAACAATCTTTGCTATAATATCGTATAATGTCCTATGTTGTCGTTCGTTCTTAGCGTTTGAAGAAGGTCTATAGTATGAGGTCTTTATATGTTTTATATTCAAATCTTTTAATAACTTTTCAAATTTTTTATTTACAAATTCTTTACCATTATCCGTAAGTATACTTTGTGGACAACTAAATCTTGGTACGAATTCTTGTAAAAAAATATTAGTGACAGTATCTGCGCTCTTATCTGGGATTGCATAAACTTCCGGCCAAAGACTGTAGACGTCTACTATATGAATTAAATATACGTTTCCTGACAATGTTCTAGGGTGAGGACCCGATATATCTAAACTAATTTGTTGCATTGGAAATTGAGGACTATCTGTATCTTGTAAGGGACACTTAATTGTTTTCATATTTCTTAATCTGCATCTTTCACACGTATCTACATATTTACAAGCAGATTTAAATAAGTTCGGCCAATAATATTTACTCGTAAGTGCTTTCACCAATTTATCACGACCGAGATGACCATTCTCATCATGATATGCTTTTAAAACTTCATTTTCCAAATGTGTGGGAATATATTTCCTTAGCTGTTCATTCTTTTCACTCATATAATATAACTGTTCATCCTCTTGTAAAACTAAATAATTCTTCTTATATTTATTCTCCTCCGTTTCTTTTAATTTCTGTTTTATTTGTAATACTTTTGGATCTAATTCTTGTTCTTCTTTCATATTAAATTGTGCTAAATGTGGGTCTTCTGCTCTAGGTTCAGACTCTTGATCCGATGGTAAACTCTCAAACTCTTCTCTATTTATTATGGCAGAATCTAATATATTTACTTGCCAGTTTCGGTCGTCGATCTCTGGTTCACCTTCATCTTCTGTGTCTCCTGATGACTGTGGATACGGGATCCTAGACAATAAATCAGCACATGTGTTAATCCTACCTGGTATGTATTCAATTATTATATTGTATCCCTGTAGATTCAATGCCCACGTCTGTATTTTCCTGTTCTGCACTGGAGCTTCTAATAGAGATTTTAAAGGCATATGGTCAGTTCTAATAACAAAATTTGCGTTATGTAAGTAGTAATTTAGTTTCTGTGGAGCGTAGTTGTATAGCATAAGCCTCCTTCTCAATAGTCGACCATTTTCGCTGCGATCTGCTAAGTTTATGGGATAAGAAATAAATTGGCCTTTCATTTTTAACCACTGGTATTCCAGATTCTTTTCCTTCATATGGTTGAACCAAACACGCTCCTATAGCATTATCAGAAGCATCTGTATATAGTATTAACTGTTTATTCAAATCTGGATGCGTCAATAGCGGTACCACTGTTAAACTGTTTTTTAAAAACTCGAACGCTTTTTGACACTCATCATCCCACTTAAATCTAGCGTATTTGCCCGTTAAGTTAGTGATAGGTTCTGCTATTTTTGAAAACCCTGGGATAAAGCGCCTATAGTACCCACAAGTTCCAATAAAAGCACGCACTTCTTTTACGTTAGTTTGAGGAGGTAACTCTTTAATAACCTTTATCTTGTCTTGGTCTGGTTTAATCCCGTCTCTATTTATAATATACCCCAAATATTGTGTTTCTGTTTTTAAAAACTCGCATTTACTAAGCTTTAATTTAACATCATGTACTCTTAATCTGTCGAATACTAATCTTACATGTTTTAAGTGATCATCCACATCCCCTGCTGTATAGATTATAATATCGTCTATGTATGCCAACGCAAACTTTTGCATACCCTCTAGTACCTCATTTATTAACAGCATGTAGTGAGATGGAGCCGTTCGAACCCCGAATAGCATTCGTAAGAATTCGTAAGAACCCATATGAGTACAGAAAGCACTTTTCTTTTGAGCATCCTTCGACATCGGGATACACCAGAATCCTGATCTTGCGTCTAGTGTCGTGAAAAATGTAGAGCCATTAAGCAACCCCAAAATATCATCAATCACCGGCAGTGGGTACGCTACATTCTTAGTGATTTTGTTCAACGCCCGATAGTCACAGCAGAACCGACTTGAACCATCAGGTTTGGCCACGATTACTATCGGAGATGACCATTCTGACTTTGATCTTGTTATTATTCCTGCTTTCAACATGTCTTCTATTGCTTTTTCGACAATTTCTCCATTTCTTAAGGGAGTTCTATATGGTTTTAAACTAATTGGTGGATGATCTCCCGTATCTATTTCCATTGTAACTGTTTTTGTCCTTCCCAATTCTAAATCATTAATTGCAAATACATCCTGATTTTCTTTTATAAGTTGTTCTAATACTTTCTTATTTTCTGGTGGAGCTTTTAACTGTGCCAACAATTCTTGTTCCCTTGTCATTTTGTCTAGTGAATGTATTTGGGCTGTATTTCTTCTGAATGGATGGATCAATTCATCCATTTGTACGTTCCCTCTACTTCCGCGTCCGCGTCTGTTATTAATTCTTTCACTAGAAGTTTGTGAATAGTTTGCTCCCGGCATTTCTACTCTATCCGTTGCTAATATATCACTAATGTTATGTTCTAGTTTAGCTATTACACATCCTCTGTATAATTTAATTTCTCTACCTGTGTTGTTAATAACCATTACTGGAAAGTTTAAGTGTTTATCTAACGCTATTATTCCATCCGGAACTTCTAAACCAGGCTCATCAATTACTTCCTTTTGCAATTCAGTGATTCTGACTGTGTGTCCTGCCACATAATATGGGTTTCTCTTTACCTTTGCTTGTATCAAATTAACCGACTGTGGTTTTAACGTCGTGGACATTTTAACTCTAACTAGTGCTGATATATGCATGTCTTCTTCCATATCTACATAGACGTCCTTGAATTTTAACTTGTGTAGATCAAAGAAAAGTCTTACTCCATTTTTTATTAAAAAATCTCTTCCTATAAGCATGTTTCTATTTAAATCTTTCACTACATGAAAAAGATGTCTTACGTTGATCCCTCCTAATTTAAAATTGATCATTGTTTGTCCAATTACTTGTAAATTCTGTCCTGTAACAGAGTGAAGATTATTATGACTCTTAAATATTCAACAATTTCTCATTATTTTATATAAAAAACTTTCTTTAATTACACTAACCTGAGCTCCTGAATCAATTAATGTACGAACTCTATATTTTCCTATTTCTATTATACATGAGCTATGATCTGTTTTATTTTCTATAAACTGTTTGATTTCATCTAGTTGAAAGTATTCTCTACTCGTTCTACTATGCCTGTTATTAACATATTCTTTAAACCTTGGGACCTTATTATTTACCCTCCTACGACAGGTCCTATTTAATAGGTAGGGCGCCAGTTTTCCTGCGTTCTTGTACCTGTAAAATTTCTGTGTCTATCTTCCACATTCCTATTCAACCTGTTACCACAAAAACGAGAAACGTGTCCGCGTTGACCACAAAACCAACAGACTACATTTGTGTTATTTGTTTTACCCACTGTCTCACTTGTAGTATACCTCATTTGTCTTCTTTCATCATAAGCATTTCTATTACTACCTTGTAACGTCTGTACACCTCCTCTCCTATTCCATCCGAACCTTGTTTGTCCTATCTCCATAGGCTCCTCAATTCTGTCTTCTCGACTAGTTCCTATTTCTCGTCCTGTTCTCAATCTAAATCTACGTCTCAAATTTTCTTCTTGTACTGCAATATCTACAGCTTGTGATAACCTCTCGGGGTTTTCTCTCATCAGCTTAAACTTTAGTCCATCGGATTTTATGCCATCTACAAAAGTCCCGACTAACATCCTCTCTACCTCTTCTCCTCGTACATTCTGTCCTAAGAATGCTTCTTCAGCCAGGTTAATCAACCTATCGCTGAACAATTGTACCGTCTCTCCATTGTTTTGTTTAGACTGTCTCAACACCGAAAACGCATGTTGTGGATCCGTTATTTCCACGTACTTATGTGCCAGGTCGTCTTTGAACTGCTCCCATGTCTCATCCACTCTAGCCTCTAATTTTCTTCGGATATGATCTGAAACCGGTTCTGTTGCTGCCTGATAAGCAAGTCTCATCTTCTCTTCATCTGATGCAGACACCAAATATGCATATTTCTCTATGGAAGTTACCCACTTCTTAAAATCTCTTGCCTGTCCGCTAAACTTAACAATTTCAGTTGCCATTCCTTGTTGTTTCATGACCGTATTAAGTCTATCTATCACTGTTCCCACTCCCGTCAAAACTTGTGCCAATGAATCTTGTTCTGTCATGCTGAAATATTACTGTACAGACTAAATAATCAATTTCACATTTGTAACCAGCTAATTTAAAAATATTACCTTATTTACCTTATACACCAAGAACAGTTCAACCAGTTAATAGGATTACTGATTACCCTACTCTCTGTTCCCGATCCAAGAAAGACGTATTCCTCTATGTTCGCTGTCAGGTAGAACTCAAGCGCTAAGAGTCTGTGTTAGTTGAAACCGATCGCGCACTTCAGGTAGTTTCTTCTTCCAACTGATCACGCACTTCAGGTAGTTTCTTCTTCCAACTGATCACGCACTTCAACCCCTGGTTGGGTCCCTACCAGCCTTGAGTCTTCTATTCACCCGATAACAGGGCACATCAAAGCGACGTCTTGAGAACCAGTGTAATTCAGGTAAGCGATAATTTGGGTCCTCTCTTCAGTAGGTCGGCAGCCCAGTCTGCCCCTCCCACTTCCGAGAATTCCCTGGTGATATCGCTACTTTTGATGAGCTTTTCATTTCTTCTTATTTTTCAAATTAGCGATTGAGTTGTTTCTTCAAACCTCCAAGGTCAGGATTCTGCGGCCTTTAGTTCGCTCCAGGAAATCTTGACGAGAAGTAGACAAGTGCTCTGTTAGTAAATTGTTTCTACTTGATTCGATTTACCTTGAAGGTTTCTTTTTCCTCTTATTTCAAATGATCCAGAAAAAAATGTGCTCTTTCTCACTCTTTTGCTCAGCTGGTTTTCATATTTCAGCTGACAACGACTGCCTGTACATCTAGCAAGTCCGTACAGTGAAGATTCTGAAAAATATTTACAGACAACCACCCCTAGCCGGGCTTTTGGTTGCTGTAACTCTCACAGACGACGTAGAGGCCATCTTTCAACTTCGTTGTTACGTTCAATACATGTTTAGAACCGTGCCGTAATTCTGTCTCTGGGTAATTGAACGAGATCTTCAACTTTTTTAGTTATTTCGATGTTCTACATGGATCCCGCGACAGTCCAAGTTTCGATCCTGTCGTGGGCACCATTTAGTCCTCTATAACAGAGTAGGACCAACGCGTTCTCTTGTTAATACAAATAGAGTTTATTTCTTACTGATGACAATCTGGTTACAACATGATGTCTTCTCTCTTCCAGGCCCAGATGTTGACTCCCCCTTAACAACAAACTACGTCACGACTTGAGCATCTTTCTTCCCATTCCACTCTGATGCTCGAGCGTGCTGTAGCTTTTCCCACCTAATATCCATATTCTGCTACACTAACAACCTCTACCCACCCCTTACCAATGACTTTCACCAAGCCATACCTGCTACAATCAATAATATCGACGAACTTTACTTTTTAAGGTTTTCATTTGTAACCCATATGATGATAGTGTTTACACCACTAGGACCCTCTGTAGACCCCTAGTATCCGCTACCCACCCATTACCAACGAATTTCACTAAGTTATACCAACTACAATCAATAACACCGACCATCTTCACTTTTTAAGTTTTTCATTTGTGACCCGTATGATGATAGTGTTTACACTACTAAGACCCTCTGCAGATCATATAACTGCCATATGTGCATGCTTACCTATTACGATTTTCATATAACACCTGTCACGACCCGAGGTTCGAACCACTTAGCCCTACCCCACATGCCGACACCCGCGCCCCACCCCTGAGCCCCCATCCCCACGCCGGCCCGCCCTCTAGACCACCCCGAGGAAATTCACTGTAACCCTAAGTATTACACAGCACCAATGGAATGCTGATAGTTTTTATGCCCACTACAGATACAGGAAGAAGACGAAAAAAAAAACCGAGGAGTAAGAGCTCTGTACCTTAACACCATAACTAGTATGATAATAGTTTTTTTAAGCCCCACCCCGCTACAATCAATAGTACCAGCAAATATAAAACTTTTAAAGATATAAAATTTATCACACAAAAAGGGAAGTAATAGTGCAAAAATACGTTCGATTATTTATTCATGGGTTGCATCCCTTGAAAATGTGGTCGCCGATGGATCCGGTTTTTGACGTCACCGATCTGGAGCTATACTTTTTATATAGTAAAAAATGACGTCACAAATCTGGAGGGACTCCATATATAATAATCAAATACAACATGACATACTACTAATGTGGTTTCTGGGGAAAATGCAAAGAGCACAATGGACAGATAGAAAAACCAATGACGAAGTACTACAGGAGACAAATGAAAATCGTAGACTCATTAGAGAAATTAGACGAAGACAGTCAAAATTTTTTGGACATGTTATGAGAAGAAATGGATTGGAGAATTTATTGACAACTGGCAAGGTCGAGGGGAACAGACCAAGAGGAAGATCGAGAGGAAAATACCTGAAGGGCTTGGCCACGTGGCATGAACGAGACAGGAACACTGAGCTGATCCACGACTATGGTGATCGAGTGAAATGGTGAGTCATGACCGCCCACGATTTCCGGCATGGCACATGATTGATTGATTGAAGAAGTATTCAGACTTCCACACTTCACACAAAAGGTATGTCGGTTACAAAAGCGTCCCAGAGGCATGAAATGGAATATTGCTTGGATAGCAAATCCATTACGTGGAAAGTCCGAATCAAAAGCTCCCTGTGTGGGCTTCATAAAAGGTGGAAAAGGTGTCCTAGTGGCACGAAATGGAATATTACTTGGATAGCAAATCCATTACGTGGAAAGTCCGAATCGAAAGCTCACTGTGTGGATGTCATCTGCAGACTGCATTATTCTGGTTTCCGAAGAACAGCTTATGGTGAACGGAAGGCCCAATATACGAAAGTGAGGCTAAGCAGCCATGTGCAGGACGTGACGATTCCTTGGGTGAGCCCAGTACTAGAGCTCTGTGTGTCGGCTCTGCAAGTATGGAAGCCTCCTTGGATGGTGGGGAATGCCCAAGGTCTGCCCCTGCCTTCCCTTAAGGCCTGGCCAGGATGTCTTTGGCTGTTCTATATGGGCCAGCTGGGATGGGGGATAACACCACAACAGTCAGTCAAACGTCCTAAGAAACCCCCGAGAAGGTTAACCCGGTGAACAAATGCCCGCAGAAGTCGGATGTGTCGGCCTAACGCAGCTCTGCTGTAAACAGGCACAACTTAATCACGTCCGAAAAAGAAAAAAAAAAACTCCGGATGAACGCAGAAGAAGAAGAAGATAATAAATCATACAATTCAACTGCGCTTGCATTTCCCTAGTTGCTTAGAGCATATTTAAAAGAACATAATAACATGATAGTAAAGCCTTGATTGATCACTACACTTAATAATTATGATCAAGCATTCTGCGAAATTACAAGGTATCTAAAAGAAAAACACTTAGCCGGTCTATCTGGCCAAGATGTTAACGACGTTGTTCGTAATCCCGTATATCCACGTGGGGAAAACAGCTGTGCGAGATCCGTAGCGGATCGCGCCGTGCTGGTAACTTATGGGGGTATGTGAGCCAGTCGTTCTTAAAGCAATGGCTAACAACTGAACGTAAAGCTTGCCTAGTATATCAATAGCAGCTGAAAAATGCTGGTGTTGACTGCAACGCCCTGTAAAGGATACCCAACATTAAAAAATAAAACACTACTGGAACTATTAGTGTTGGAACTCTTCGCTGGCTGCTGAGGATGGGGACGGAGCGCTTATGGGAATGTCACGAATGCTGTGATGTCGGTTCCTAAATCAATCAATCAATCAATCAATCAATCAATCAAAAAATAAAACAATGAATAAGGGACATAAACATCTAATATTGTTACAAGGGAAATTACTTGAATTTTTAACAATAAAAGAATATACTAGAACTAGTATTAATAACTAACTTTGTTCTTCTATTTTGTTTTCTTAGAAATATAGAATGAAAAAATATAAGTAAAATCTTCTAATGCCAGATATGATAAATTTATGATTTTAAAGAACATGTTTTTAATCTTTTTATACTTACATTTTGTAATGCACTTTTTTATTATATAATTATTTTTTAACAAATATTTTCATACTTTCAATGTAAACGTATGTATTATTTTAAGAGTATTCCCCGATATGGGGGAAAGCATTTTTTTACTGGCCTCCTAGGGCCACAAAAGAAACAGAAAATTACCACACCCATCCCTCTCTTGTGCCATCTCTTTGTCATGACATATATAGACAATATATGTAAAGAAACCAGCGAAAAAAAAACACGGCAAGAGCACCGCATGTCAAGAACACAGAAGAAGAACCATCTGCAAATTACACCATTAGAGAACTGTTTGCGGACGACCAAGCACTAATAGCAAAATCAGAAGCTGAATTACAAAACCACATGAATAGTCTAAACCAGTGGTTCTCAACCGGTGGGGAAATTACCCCCTGTCGTGTGTGTAAAGAATGAATGTCGTGTTAGTTACTTGTTCTTCTTTACCACTTTAGTGTCGTCCCTGGAGTGAGGGGAATTAACACCCACATTTGTTTTAATTCAATATCTCTATCTGGAGATATCCAGCAGACTCCGTCCACACACTCCCTCAATCTGAAGACACCTTCCTCTCACTCTTACTCACCCCTGGATCATGTCCCCTCTCATTCTTCCCCAACATAACATACTTGATAACTCTAGCTTCAACAAATAAAAACAAGAAATTTATTAAAGCAAAGAGTATATGTAGGAGAAGTGTATGTGTGTATAAGGTGTAGAATGTGTGACGTGTATTCTAAATCGTCTATAGACTCAGATCAGTGTTCAAGAGTATAGTCATTCTCATCCCTGTGCTGAAGACACACCAGCACCATGTATCCCATACAAGTAGCCTCACCCAGGTGATGCTCCTCCGGTCACGTGAAGACTTCCTCCGTTGTCTCTGGAACCACCAGGATGCTTGGACACCCCTGACAAACACTGTCTAATGAGAGTCTGATTCACACTATGAACTTCCTCGGTTATTTAACGGATTGTTAATCAGGAAATTCTAATCCTATTGTCACTGTTATTGGAGAAATCTTAATGGATCTAGAGTCACTGGTTCTAAAGATTCCTCATATTAACACCACAATCTAACTGTTCTGGGTATCAGTATAAATTATGCAATGTTCTGACTGTTCATTGATACATCTATCACTTGGCTAAACCTCAATCTCATCAACATGTCCTGCTCAGCAGAAGCCAGGTTCCCGCAAACCAACTTGGGTATAAGCCCTATGTAGCGGCCTCTCAGCAACCTCTGTCTTCAGATTCTGAGCGATCATCTTCTAAATTTGTGTTAGTCCCACCGCTGAAAATCACAGCACACATACGTGGACCTGGAAATTGAACCTGTAGAATAGAGAATACTATGGTGAGGGCAACTCCGTCCTGGCCAGAATTAGGTAAGTGTAGGCCAATTAACAGCACTCAGATCTATAACAGAGATCCGATCTCTGTCATACGGCCAAATAACTCAATCATATGATCTGAGACATGGCAACACCAGGAAAGAATAAAGGAACGGGTAGAAACCCAGCAGATGCCCTACTGGAAGATCCTACCATTACACATACCTCTTCTCCCTCTCAACCATCCTTAATCTCTCTAATTATTATTCCACTACATTGTCCTCAACTTCCCGAGTAAAATGATATATAACACAAGCTAATTGAAGCCACACAATAGAATACTAGTGCCGACGCTCCTATGATACTTTCTAGCACCGCACTTATAGAACATTCTATCACTAATCATAATACATTATACCACTGCACAGTACTGCACTCTATTCCTAATCATACTCTAAGATTAGATATAATTAATAGCCTACCATATGCCTATTCCAGTTGCTAATCGAAACTAGGCGATCACAGACTGGATCTATGTCCGCCGATACTATCAACAAATTGACACCCCTAGTTTCTCTCATGTAACACAACTCGGAATAATCCCCAATCCTAACACTTCAGAATGTTTTTCTCGACTCCCTCCACCTGTTTACCGCACTGGGTTTTATATGGGTGCTTGAGTGACGTCACCAAAAAGTCCAGACGCCAATCAGTCCAGAATTTGGCTTTGTCCTCCTGTTTCCAGACTAACCAGAGTCAATTAGCTGTCAAGTTTCCTTTTCATCTGGGGAGTTCTTTGCCTCATCCAACAAATATCCTGGCTGTTTGTGAGCCGGAGACCTTTCCCCCATTACAGAATCCTTCCGACCTCTAGCAGACATTCTGTCCTATCACTTTCAACGGCCAACTCCCGCTTCGTAGACAGATGTCGCCAGTACACGTCTCTCAAACAACAACCTGTCAACAAACTGTCGACCGTGTGTAGACAACTCGACGTGACTCACTTAGATCTCATACACAAATGTCGACCAGGTGCAGACAGTTATAACAACGTATTTCCCCCAGTTAGTTCCACATCAAAGGGTCAATTGTGTTTGCAAACTAATGTCAAGCCTGGTTGTCATCGATCGACTGACAAGTTTATTTAACTCGTGACACCCCCCCCCCCCCAACCCCTCACCCCCCCCCCCCACAGGTTGAATTTTAGGGTGTCCTAGAGGTAGGGGGGGGGGGTGCGAAATTAAGATTATTTCAAGATCCCGCTAACAGAGGGGAAGTCGATAAGTAAGTCACAAATAGCTGTAGAAAAATAACTAAACATGACAACTTGAAACCAGCCAACTCCTATACATACATTGTCCCTTAATTTCTCAACATTAGTCATTAGTCGCGGGTCCAACATCACAGCAAAGGGCCTTCCCCATTATGCTCCATTCCTGTGCCAGTGAATATCACATAAAATGTCCCTCACTACCCCATGTGAAAAGTGGAAAAGACAGGAGTCAAGACAAACAACGGCCCGCTCAGGCACACTGTGCAAAAAACCACCACCGGAATGTCACCATAAAAGTCCTATACGAACAATACAGTTCATCCTTGATGGAAGTGGCAGTCACTTTCCCAACCAGATGTTCACCTACAAAGTCTCGATTTTTCTAGATATTGTTGTTCCGTTTCTAGATGTTTTCTAGCCAGTCACGCCATATTTTCTCCGAAATGTAGATCACGAAACAAAACAACCTCGGAAAGATGTAAAGAAACATTTCACTGTACATAATGCCGCCACCAGAATGCCAACACAAAGGTCCTCCTCGAAAACACAGTTCATCATAGATGGATACGGTAGTCACTAGGAAAACCAGCAGCCACACATTTCTGAATGCAAGAAAACCGGTCGCTTCTGTGACACACCAGCCGCCATACTTGCAGATATTTCTGGATGTTGTTGTTCCGTTTCTAGATGTTATCTAGCCATCTATGCCATTTTGAGCATTTCACAAAATAATTTCCACCAACATTGAATCCACCCATCCCAGAGTTCCACCAATCCTCCCAAACCGGCTGCACAGAACTGCGCGCTTTATTTTCTATACCACGGTTTCACTTCACATTCAACTTCAGCGTTACTTGCGAAATGTCTCAATGGACCAGAAAGGTGGAAATTGCTAGGGGCTAAGTCAACTGAAAATCCACCTAAAGTGGAAACGTGGTATAGAAAAATAGCACATAGTTAAATGCAGGCGGCTTTGGAGGACCGACAAAACGAATGGACAAGTGCATCAATGCTGGTGGAAACCATGTTGAGAAATAAAGGGACATTGTATGTATAAAAATAAACTGGTCTCAAGCCGTTATCATACTTATAGTTTTTTTTGTTTGTTTTTTCTTTTTTTTATTGCCTCAATATAAAATTCAATACCTCAGTAACCAACTGAGGGAAAATGATGAGATTTAGCATATAACCTTATAATTATATCCACCCAACAAAAATGTTTTTGTTCTGGAGATTGTACAGCAGATTTCAATGTTTGTTTATATGCGGTATATATTTTATGTCCCCCGCATTCATTTCATCATTTTAAGAGTATTACTGTTTCAGCAAGTCACACCCCCGCGGGTTTTGAAATTTGTCTGCGCGGTTTTCGCTTTTGGCAGACTGAGGGAATTTATATGGGGTAGTTCTTCTTCTTCTTCTTCTTCTTCTTCTTCTTCTTCTTCTTCGTTCATCCGGTTTTTTTTCGGACGTCATTGCGTTGTGCCTGTTTACAGCAGAGCTGCGTTCTTGCGCCGTTAGGCCGACACATCCGACTTCTGCGGGCATTTGTTGACCGGTGTGACAAGACCGCCGGGGCTTGGACTGGTTTGCCACGATAGATACTATCCCCTGCCTTTGCTCCAACCACCTCAATAGCACTCTACATCTACCAGGCCCCACACAAGCCGGGACAGCTGAACCTCCCCTCCCTCACCTAGGGTTCCAAACCCCAAGGGGGCTCGGACCAGACACCAGTCATATCACTGCACAAAGTCATAGCTAAGAGAACAAAAATTTAATTCTGAACTACGTCAACCACAACACAGAGAAGGATGGCTGAAAGCCAGACTAGAAGAACTATGTACAAGATCAGCTATGCAGATGAGTATTCTTCATCATGGAGGCGGACGATAGCTCGTGCGGTTGTCCAGTCGTGGTAGCGACTCACCCAGGCTCCTCCAGTGGACTGGAACTCCAAGGTCTGCTGCCTCTCCAAAGTTCCCTCTTCACACAGAGAACCAATCACGGGCTGATCAAGCGCAGTACCACTGCCTGACTGACACTGCACCGATGAACAAGGATCCTTCCTTGCTGTCGTACTATTTCCCTCGTCACACTCCTGATGAAGTCTGGGCCGACCCTAGAACATTAGCGGTCTCCCACTTGCAGAAATAAGTACATGTAGCACCGTCTCAAAATACACAAGAGCCTGGTCACTCTTCTATCTCTTAAGTGACCCACACACTGATATGTCACCTACACAATGAGCGGTTGCTCCACACGAACACTAAATGTCACTGGCAAAGTCTATCAGGTGACTAAACACTTCACCTTATTTCCATGTCCTTGGACCAATAGATCTTCACACAGTCTCATGTAACTACCCTGATCGATGGGTATAAATCACAACCTAGCATACACTGTCAACAGTTCACCACGTTGGACTGAGGTAGCTCCCTACCTTAACATACCCTGTCAACAGTTCACCACGTTGGACTGAGGTAGCTCACTACCTTAACAAACATGTCCCTCTGGTGTTCCCACCAATGTTGTAATCAATGTCTTAGGTCACTGGACCACATGTTGGCTTCATAAAGGTAACCAATGTAGAAACACTATTTAAGCATCAAATTATACATGGGGTCCCATGACAACCCAGCCGGGCCAGAAGCATATAACACAGGTCATGGTGACCGGTAACAATGATCACTGGGCTCAACTTGAAAGTTCCTGACCTTGCAATCACCAAGGTTTACACTGAGGTTGAATGTCACCAGTGCTTCACTGGCTAGAATCACCAGACGTTTCAGTGTTGGATCCTCTCAGGATCGGATGACACTCGTCGGACTCTTGACGGAGGTCCTAACCTAGACCTACCGACCTATTCAGCACTCAGCTCCTTCCAACATTGATCTCGCAGAATCAGACGACCACTCCCAGTATGGCCTCAATCAACTTCTGGATAGGCACTGGAATGAGTGGGCCCATAGAGCTCATGGTGAAGCTCTTGAATCTTCTTCAGTATAGTAATAACAGATCCTGAAACACGGAGAGGTTGGTGTGAGTACTCAACTACAACAAAGACTAACAGCATCTCCACCATGTCACCTGCCTCTCAGACATTCCTCATGTCTACCAACATGAGTATGAAATCATCACATCATAGATCTACTTAGTCACTATAATATATAGGCATAATGATGGTAGAAACAGCAATAGCACACCTGTTCAGTCAAGTAACACTTCTGGGCTACAAATAACCCCTAGCACCAGAGTCGACTGTATGACTCTGTCAAGCATCCTTCGCCTGGTGCCAGTCCAATCCTGTTTCACCTTCCATCATCAATCAACATATACACCTACTTCCCTTTCAGTGTAGTGATTACTGTATCGAGAAGGTGTCCAGCCGGACATCTCCTTCCTGACAGACTCATCAATTCATCAATCCCTTAACCCATGGACTGATCAATTACACACATTAATCACTATATGACCATAATGAATTATCCTCCTGATAATTCACTACTATAGCATTAACCAAGGAGAACTCATGAATTGTTACACTTAAATAACAAACTCATGTCACAGCCATCGTGTCAGTTCTGGGATCCCTGCCCCAGATCCTGAGTTGCCCTTTTATTCACTGACTATCTTCCAGGTCAGTCATACCTGTGCCGGTCGAGCACAGCTGTGGTGGCCATCCACCATTACACTTTCCCACAGCTACTGTGGGTCCCGTGTACCTTGTCCCGTGACGACTTAAGTCACGTCATCCAATGTAGCAAGCCTCCAGACTCCACTACCAAACTCTGGCTCCACCTTTTTTAGGGGGGGGGGGGTTATTCCCCTCATATACTACTACTTCACGGCAGTACTCCAAGTACTCCATGAACCGAGTCAGGGTTCCCGAAGAGTAGAATATTAGAGACAGAAACGGTTAGGTTCAAACCTCGATCTATCTAGACACCACGGCCTCGAATTACGGAGTGCCGCATCACCCTCGATCGGGTATGTTCAACCATCGGATATGCTCGATCGCTTTGGGTCGGACCTGTAACCTAACAGGGTTGGGCGTACCGGCCTACCTCCCAGTCGGCTACCTAGACAAACGTAAGATGGAACATGCACGGTCATGCTAGCGGACGGACATGACAACAAGCAGTAATAATAGTATCATGAATACTTCTTATCAACTGTTATCCTACCGATGCAACACCATTCTGCTTACGCGGAATAACACTGCTATCTGCACACAGCAAATACACCACGGCTGATCTCACCTTGATTCCTCGAAAAATCACCATCACTGATAGAACAATTCAGTTACAATTCTAATGTCACGAAGCACATTACACATCTCTAATAATAAGCTCTACCTTATCATTATTTACAGCGTCTAGCATGTTGATGTAATGACTGACAAACTGTCGCCTTGCATGCGTAATTAATAAACCAAACCAGTAACTGCTACACACTGTAAAGCACATCGTTCGGCCTATTTTATTTACACACCACTCGCTGTGGAATACGGCTTGTTCCGTCAGGTAACACATTACATCGCTGATCGATAAAGCCTACTTAAATATGCAGATAGCCAGCTGTAACTTGTAACGCTACGCGACGACTCATTTTCGACGGCAATTAATTCGTTCGGGGAAGTCGGCACGGCATCAAGACAACAGTTAAATAATAGAATAAGTATTCAACTAACCTGTGATTGAACAATCACAAACTTGACTGCAGATGTCCGCTCTGGCCGCGAATATTGACATCAAAATTACATCAGCCTGTTGGCTGGGATCTGTCTACGCTGAGGTCTGGTTGGCGACTGACCACGACTAAGTCAGTGCGCCTTCCACTCGCCTACACGGGCCGCGTGACTTTCATGATTCATGAAGAAAACCAGAGTCACGATGAGTTCCACCAACCCGTGCTGCATGAAGCACTCGTGAACTTAGAGATCTTTACCACGTACGCACTTGAGGGAACATTCTAGATTTTTCTATAAATAACTAGAATAGCTCCGCCCCGCACTACTTTTCTAGGGAAATCCCCTATTAATTGATATTAATTTCAAGGGAGACCAACGCATCGCACTCCCTTCAAAGGGATATTATGCAGAGATCTGCCGATCTGTAGGCGTTTCGTCACAATCGGGTTAACCTTCCCGGGGGGTTTCTTAGGACGTTAGACTCTCACTGTTGTGGTGTTATCTCCCATCCCAGTTGGCCCATATAGAACAGCCAAAGGCATCCTGGTCGGCCCTCAAGGGAAGGCAGGGGCAGACCCTGGGCATTCCCCGCCATCCAAGGAGGCTTCCATAATTGCAGAGCCATCACACAGCGCTCTGGTACTGGGCTCATCCAAGGAATCGTCACGTCCTGCACATGGCTGCTTAGCCTTACTTCCGTATATTGGGCCTTCCGTTCACCATAGGCTGTTCTTCCAGAAGCCAGAAGAATGCAGTTTGCAGATGACATCCACACGGTGAGCTTTCGATTCGGACTTTCCACGTAATGGATTTGCTATCCAAGCAATATTCCATTTTGTGCCACTAGGACGCTTTTTCCACCTTTTATGAAGCCCACACAGTGAGCTTTCGATTCAGGACTTTCCACGTAATGGATTTGCTATCCAAGCAATATTCCATTTCATGCCTCTGGGAGGCTTGTGTAACCGACATGCCTGTGGTATGAAGTGTGGCAGTCTAAAAACTTCTTCATGTACATTTAAATGTCAACCTGAATACAGTTAAAGTAAGCTGCAGTCGACTTGAGCTTGTTGATATCTCCATAAAGCTTGTCCTCGAATGAAGCAGGTGTGGGCCAAAATATCTTTCTCTGTTCTGCATATATTGGGCACTCTTGCAGCAAATGTTTAGCTGTCATTTTACCAGTTCCACAATTACATTCATCTGTATCTCCTATCTTTAGTTTGTTGAACAAGTGGTATTTCAGCCTGTTATGTCCTGTGCGGAGTCTGAAGATTGCTACTTGTTCTCTTCGGTCGAGTTTGTAATATGCATCATCCTTCTGGTGGCCTGGATGCTCTGATTCCCATTTGGTTCTATAAGTGCTTTTTATCAACCTCTTTGCCTCATTATAGGTTATGTCTATGTCAGGCTGTGGTAGTCGTCCGCCCTCTTTTGCCAGTCTGTCAGCCTCTTCATTTCCAGGTATACTGCAATGTGATGGGATCCACTGTATTACAACTTTTTTTGATTTCTGGCATAGACCATGGAGTGCTGCTCTTAGGTCAGCTAGTTCTGTGCTGTTTTTGCTCTTCAGTATTGAGACAGCTGACTTTGCATCTGTAAAGATAGCTATTTGCGTGTCTTTATTTTCCTCCATCAAAAGCATTTCTGCTACAGTTTTCAGAGCCTCTACCTCCGCTTTGAAGTTACTTGAAAACTTTCCAGTTGCCACTGAATGTGTTTTTTTCACTCCATTTTTTAAATTTAGGAGAATTCCTCCTCCTCCATTCTCTACTGAATTTTTGGCTGATCCATCTGTATATGCATGGGTCCAATTGCTGCTTGGGTAATGTTCTTTTATGTAGTTTAGGGTTATTTCTCTTCTTTCGGTTTCATGCTGAGTGTTCTTTTTCTCAATACCAGGAATGTTTTCTATCATCTCAGGCAGTTGCTGCTGTCTCCAAGCTGGGAACTTGTCTGCATTGTAAATGGGTTTGACTGTTGGTATGTTAAGTATGGGATCTGCCCTAATCTTTCGTTTTGCAGTTTCTACAAAGTTGCTACGCTTCAGTCTTCCCTTTCCAAAACCACTAAACCTTTTATACATAAGGTGGTCTGTCAATCTTCTAAATTTTTCAGCTTGTTGCTGGGCTCTGCTATCTCTTCTATCCTGCATTGGTTGTAAACAAGTGATCTTTTCTAATTCATTAATAGGCGTTGTCTTCAGGCTTCCAGTTATGATTCGCATTCCTTGGTTTTGGACTCTACTTATTTTGTTAAAGTTTGACTTAGCTGCTGTTGCCCAAGCTGCAATGCCATATTCCAGTACTGGCCTCACCCGTCCAGTTTATAACTTCTTGAGAACTTTCTCATCTGCTCCCCACGTTGTACCAGCAAGCTTTTTCATGATTGCCATTCTTTGCCTTGCTCTTGTTCGATTTTTCTCAACCTGTGTCTTCCATGTCAGGCGACGATCAAAGGTGACTCCTAGATAGTTTGGATTTTCTTCATGGCGCAATATTTTTCCATTTAATACCAGCTTAGGTTGCTGAGTTTTAGTTGAGAGGGAGAACACTGTGCATGTTGTTTTCTCCTCACTTAATATGGGGTAGTTCAGAGGTGTCGTCATACTGTGGGTTCTTTCATGAAACGTGATTATATAAATAAACTAGCTGGCACGGCCCGGCTCCTGGCGGGGATCTATCTATCTATCTATCTATCTATCTATCTATCTATCTATCTATCTATCTATCTATCTATCTATCTATCTATCTATCTATCTATCTATCTAATCTATCTGTCTGTCTGTCTGCCCGCCTGCCTGCCGACCGACCCACCCACCTACCCACCCACCGACCGACCGGAAGTAGTATATAGGGTCTCTATCTATCGCAATGAGAAGATTTTTTGAGGGATGGTGAGGGATGGCGAGGGATGACGAGGGATGCCGCTGCCTCCCTCGTGTTGGGTTGTGGTATGGGTCCTTCCAAGCTTTGTGTTTTCCTAGATCGATATTTTTTTGATTGTCTGTGGTTTAAAATGAATGTAAATGCCAGCTGTTGATATTAATCGGGGTATGTGTAACAATGAAAAGATCAATTGAACTAGGTGGGCAGGCTCAGTAAAGATGAGCGCGATAACTATGGCGCCAGGTTTGCTAATTGATTCAGAATATGTCAGCCGGTGTAATGCATTAATTATCTTCCCGTTTGTGTAGACGATTGCATAATCGATTGGTGTGCTCAGGCTGATACGGGTTGATGTATTTGTATCTTTGGTAAGATCGGCGAACATCTGTGAGCAAAAAGTCGATATTGTCCGTACCAGAAATAATGAGGTTTGTAAATTACACCTGTCGGCGATAGGTGGCGTTTTTAATCAGATCATCGGTATATGTAAACAATGATAAATGAATTGAGACACGGGGCTCATTGGTACCACAGTCGCATTGCAGATGGTGCGATAACCAATTCGGTAGAGTGTGTCTGGGTATCGCCAATGTGTAAGTGGGGTGTCTAATGGGATAAGTTGGTACCATAGACCCTCTCATTTGGAGGTGTCAGGTTCGAATCCTACCGTGTGGTGGGGTAGTGTGGCAGTGGGCGAGTGTGTAACGGAGCTAAGTGGTATCATTTACTGTTCGAAGCACGCTGCTGGTCGATAACGGTGTCCACCCTAGACGGGGACTTTTTAAATGTCTACTAAGGGGCGGTGAGGGCTTAGCGGTGAGAAGTAGTTGGTCATGGGGGCTGTGGTGGGATATCAATGTGTAACTGGGGTGTCTAGTTGCTGCCATAGCGCTTGTCAGGGTCGAAACCTACTGTGTGGTGGGGTAGTGTGGCAGTGGGCGAGTATGTAACGCAGCTAGGTGGTATCATTGGCGGTTCAAATCACGCCCCTGGTCGCTAACTATACCCAACATAGGTGCCAGAGAAGCGAATGCAGCGGTATCGCTTTGCATTTTCCCCAGAAACCGCAGTTCCAAGCCAGCAGATTCAGCGTGACTGCTCAGTATCTTCACATTCATACAAAAACATAGGTTCTATGTAGCACCGCAACACTCTTTTTCTCGTAGCAATTGCCATCTTTTTATTGGTCGCTATGTTTTTCATCTTGCTATTCACTTGTTTCAGAATATTCTCATTTACACGTATATTACATCGTGGTATTTCGTTCTTCATAGTGACAATCATAACCCGTGTCGTTTTATAATTTAATTCTAACCCTAGTTGTTCACCGTGTGCAACAACCGCCTCCACTAAATATTACAGAGCCTGCGCAGTGTCTGTTGATTACATGAATTATATGAAGGCAGTTGACAATTTAAATTAGATGAAGTTATTTTATTACAGAAATTAAATGAAGACATTTGACTAGAAATATTTAATAAAACGACGAAAAAACGGAGATCTACCGGCGTGAGAAAAGCATAAAACGATGTTAATGTCAGTTCTTGTGAACATATTTAACAGAAGCATTCTGAATAGTATTTGAATATTTAGCTTTAATGTGAAATCAGTACGGCTGTACCGATCGGAAACACGAAGAACGACTAAAATAATTACTAATAAACAACAAACATTCATTAACTGGTACCCATGTAGTTCATCCTTGGCGTTCATATTTCATTCGACAATTAGTATAAGACCTAAAGTCACATATGCGGCTTCAAAATATGTTTTCATATCATATGTAAATATAAAGATATATTCAAGGTGATTTCTAAGGACAAAATTCCGCATGTCACACGTTAGAAAAGACAGATGTCGCTTAAACTTAAACATTAAGAGTGGAAGAAAAGTGTGTTGTAGATACGGTTTTTCATTTGTTTCTAGTGGGACTTGGTAATTTGTTGTTCTATCTGGTCTCGATATGTATATTTTCACCACATCTTCACTGATGTTTTTCATCTTGTCTGCTCATTGCGCCCGCTTCACAGTCATAAAAAAGTACAGGTTCTATGAAAGACAGAGACATTTTGCGGTTATTATTAACCAAAATGACAAATTTGAGGTCGGTTATTATGTAAGTATTTGTAAATAAATATACACAGGGTTGGCTAGGTATATAATGATAACAAAGGTAGCTAGTTTTAGAAAACGAAATAGATGTGCTACCATAATAATATCCACACAGAATCGGTGTTACAGATTTCGCCTACTCTTCACCAAAATCAGACAGCGAAGAAGGGTAATGGCATTATTGCAGTTGCGAAGTGCCGTATTAGAAGCCCAAATATTAACCTCAAGGTGCGGGTTAATCCAAATCTTGTGAGTGTCTTCATTCTGATCTGGAGTTGTTTACCGTGCCCTCCACGCAAACAGAGGTGGAAGAGTGACTATGTGTAGTTTAACTGTGGTGGTACCATCTGGAGATATTAATCAGATACTTGGTACCCAGTGAAGATGACAGATAACCGATGCAGGATAGGTCGCGTGGCCCTCAACAAAACCAACAATGAAATAATGGTGAAACGAAATGTTGCGTCTCCGCGAAGCATTATTTTAGAAACCAAAGACTGCAATCGATCTGAGAGGGTAATAATAGACAGTCTAATCCTACCAGAAAGAGGTGTCTTATACACTGTGTACCAACGACAGACAGCTGGCCAAAAAGAACAATACGAGTCTAGAGGGTACCATAGATCATATGGAGGTAACAGCTTCGATTCCGACGGGGTTGTGTGGCGGAAATATTGGTTGTGTTAATTAGCTGTGATGGAGTTTACATCTCCGATCAACAGGTTTTGAGAGGCCTAAATAGGCAGTAGCTTAAAGAATTCAAGTATATTATTACAAGTTAAATTACATAATAAAATAAATACAGTGATGTGTATAAAATTATTTAAAAAAACAAAAAACAAAAAAGTAAAAACACCAGTGTTACATTAGCAAATAAGTGAAAAACACAACGGTATCTTCTTCTTCTTCTGCGTTCATCCGGATTTTTTTGATTTTTTTTTTTTCGGATGTGACTGCGTTGTGCCTGTTTACAGCAGAGCTGCGTTCTTGCGCTGTTAGGCCGACACATCCGACTTCTGCGGGCATTTGTTGACTGGGTTAACCTTCCCGGGACACAACGGTATGAATACATTGGTGTATTAGTTACATACGAATGGTACACACAACATGCCATTATGTCAGCGTAACGGCCTAACTGTTAAATAGCGTGACCGTTATCTGTTCTATATTGCGACCAAAATACACCGATCGCCCCTCACGTCAGCGTAACAGACTAACACTTAAACTAAGCGCCCACAAGCTATTCTATATTGTTGCCAACAATTTTGTGCATGCCGCCATCCTTTGATGGGAGTCTGATTGAGGAAGCCTGTCAGGAAACAACCATAGATACATAGTAAAAGTGTCGTGAGAATACAAATCCAAGCGTATTGACTCTCGGTGTATCGTTATTCACGTAACGTTTCCTGTTTCCTGCTCCAGTCTATTGTTGTAAAATCTTACCAAAGTGGACACTGTGGACCAAATTTACATGAATGAAGTAGGATAGATGCGGTTGTCATATGTGTCTTATAGGGCTTGGTCATTGGTTTTTTAAAACTTATCGATGGACGAGAAGGACCCTTACACTACAAACAGAATAAACATTTACGTTAATAATACCCATAACAAACACATGACCATCTACACTGGCTGTGACAAAAGTGACAGTCTGCTTAGAGAAAACAGCGAATTTTCAACGAAAACATAGTCTGTGTGTTATCTCCTTGGAAACGTAAATCTGGTTATATTTAAATCACCCTATGCACTCATGTCCCCCATGAAAACTAATGTAATGTCTGAAGAAGTCAAATTTTGAGGCTTCAAAATATGCTTTCGTAGTATATGTATATATGAATATATATACATGTGTTTTCTAACAACAAATTTCAGCCTGTCGCGCTTTACATCCATACACAAGTATAGGCTCTATGAACGACACAACACCTACAAGTTACTAAGATTGACACTGGGTTACCAACAGCATTTGCGTCTAGAGTCAATACAACTAGGACAAGACAATGCTTTTTTCGGCCTCTGATTGTGAACAACAGATATAAACGTAATTATGCAATTACCTCTTTACCACAGTACCGAGAAAGTTAAAAATATCATTTTAAATACGCTGACGACCATAGTAACACAACCAGTTAATTCTGCTTGCTCACTTTGTGTATTACCCACACCTACTATAGATTGCAGAAAATACTCATTGTCTACAATCAAGGTGAAAAATATCGGTAAAAATTATAAATGCCTCGTCCGATTTCATAAAAAAGAAGGAAATAATGTTAGCCAAATGTGAAAATATCGGTCAAACTTATAAATGTCTCATCAAAACTTATGAAAAAATAGGAAAATTTGTTAACCCTAATGAGAAAAAAATATTGACCCTGTAAAGAAACTATTTACAACAAACTTATAAAACATTAGGAAAATTTGTTAACCTAATGAGAAAAAAAAAATATCGACATAAGAGAGTAATATTCATCTAATCTTATAAAAAGTTAGGAACATTTGTCAAGCCGAAATGGGAAAAAGGTCGGTCAAACTACATAAATATCTTCAACAAATTATAAAAAGTAGGAAATAATAGGGGCCAAGTAAAAAATAGCTTACCCAGATTTATAAAAGGTAGGAAAATGTGTTAGCCAAAAGGGGAAAATATTGATCAAACTAAGAAACATGTCGACCGAACTAGGAAAATAAGTGAGCAGACAAGATGAAAAACACCAGTGAAGATATGTTGAAAATATACATACCATGCCCAGATAGAACAACAAATAATCAAGTCCCACTAGAAACAAAGGAAAAACAGTATCTACAACATACTCTTTTCCACTCTTAATGTTTAAGTTTGAGCGAAATATGTCTTTTGTAGAGTGTGATATGAGGAAATGTGTTCTTAGAAATCACCTTGAATATATCTTCATATATACATATACTATGAAAACATATGTTGAAGTCGCAAATGTGACTTCAGACATTATACTAATTGTTGAATGAGACATGAACGCCAATGGTGAACTACGTGGGCACCAGTTAATAAATGTTTGTTGTTTATTAGTATTTGTTTTAGTCATTCTTCTTGTTTCCGATCGGTACAGCCGTATTGATTTCACCTTAAAGCTAAATATTCATATACTATTCAGAATGCTTATGGTAAATATGTTCACAGGAACTGACATTACCATACTTATATGCTTTTTCTCACGCCGGTAGATCTCCGTTTTTTCGTCGTTTTATTAAATATTTATAGTCAAATGTCTTCATTTAATGTCTGTAATAAAATAACTTCATCTAATTTAAATTGTCAACTGCCTTCATATAATTTATGTAATCAACAGACACTGCGTAGGATCTGCAATATTTAGAAGAGGCGGTTGTTGCACACAGTGAACAACTAGGGTTAGAATTAAATTATAAAACGACATGGCTTATGATTGTCACTAGGAAGAACGAAATACCACGATGTAAATGAGAATATTCTGAAACAAGTGAATAGCAAGATGAAAAACATAGCGACCAATAAAAGATGGCAATTGCTACGAGAAAAAGAGTGTTGCGGTGCTACATAGAACCTATGCTTTTGTATGAATGTGAAGATACTGAGCAGTCACGCTGAATCTGCTGGCTTGGAACTGCGGTTTCTGAGGAAAGTGTAAATATATACCGCTGCATTCGCTTCTCTGGCACCTATGTTGGGTATAGTTAGCGACCAGGGGGCGTGATTTGAACCGCCAATGATACCACCTAGCTGCGTTACATACTCGCCCACTGCCACACTACCCCACCACACAGTAGGTTTCGGACCCTGACAAGCGCTATGGCAGCAACTAGACACCCTAGTTACACATTGATATCCCACCACAGCCCCTATGACCAACTACTTCTCACCGCTAAGCCCTCACCGCCCCTTAGTAGACATTTAAAAAGTCCCCGTCTAGGGTGGACACCGTTATCGATCAGCAGCGTGCTTCGAACAGTAAATGATACCACTTAGCTCCGTTACACACTCGCCCACTGCCACACTACCCCACCACACAGTAGGATTCGAACCTGATCACCTCCAAATGAGAGGGTCTATGGTACCAACTTAATCCCATTAGACACCCCACTTACACATTGGCGATACCCAGACACACTATACCGAATTGGTTATCGCACCATCTGCAATGCGACTGTGGTACCAATGAGCCCCATGTCTCAATTCATTTATCATTGTTTACATATACCGATGATCTGATTAAAAACGCCACCTATCGCCGACAGGTGTAATTTACAAACCTCATTATTTCTGGTACGGACAATATCGACTTTTTGCTCACAGATGTTCGCCGATCTTACCAAAGATACAAATACATCAACCCGTATCAGCCTGAGCACACCAATCGATTATGCAATCGTATACACAAACGGGAAGATAATTAATGCATTACACCGGCTGACATATTCTGAATCAATTAGCAAACCTGGCGCCATAGTTATCGCGCTCATCTTTACTGAGCCTGCCCACCTAGTTCAATTGATCTTTTCATTGTTACACATACCCCGATTAATATCAACAGCTGGCATTTACATTCATTTTAAACCACAGACAATCAAAAAAATATCGATCTAGGAAAACACAAAGCTTGGAAGGACCCATACCACAACCCAACACGAGGGAGGCAGCGGCATCCCTCGTCATCCCTCACCATCCCTCAAAAAACGCCCTCATTGCGATGGATAGAGACCCTATATACTACTACCGGCCCACCGACCGACCGGCCCACCGACCGACCGACCGACCCACCCAGTCAGCCAGCCAGCCATCCACCCACCCACCCACCCACCTTTCTGCCTACCTACCTACCTACCTACCTGTCTGTCTGTCTGTCTGCGCTATTAAATATTGATAAAAGTTGCTGGAAAAAACGTCAGGACCATGTGTTGAAAGATGAAGAGGACTATTGGAGAAAGGATGGATTGAATTTTATGCAACCGAGAGCAATCATCAACCTACTGGAATCGTCCGACACAGATTAAGGTCTGAGCAGATCGCAGACCTTAATCTACGTACACACTTACTGGGATATTTTGCTCCAACTATTCAGACGAATTGCAGGCCCTAAACATTACAGCATCAGCATCAGCTGAAGAAACAAGAAGGAAATGAAAAATAAGGTAAGAAATATATTCCTTCTACTTTCCTGTTTATTTACACATTATTTACCCCGTGCCTCTGTAAATTCTCTGTCTTTACTAATATTACACATTGCACCCCTCTCGGGATTCTCCGTGGTGAAGTGGTCAAGCCGTCTGACTCGGGCTCCGAAGGTTGTATGTTCGATT
This sequence comes from Cepaea nemoralis, assembly GCA_014155875.1. Classification (NCBI taxonomy): domain Eukaryota; kingdom Metazoa; phylum Mollusca; class Gastropoda; order Stylommatophora; family Helicidae; genus Cepaea; species Cepaea nemoralis. Next base: position 114,804 of record JACEFZ010005757.1, read on the forward strand.
CCGGGCCGCGTCCTTCATTTCATGAGTGTATTTTTCGGTGACACCCGAGGGTCGTCGCTGGAGCTACGGAGTTCGTGCTTTGTGCGACGCTTTCCGCACTGCGGAAAGAAACTGAGCCATATGGGATAAAACCCCAGTGCAATGCAGCCGATCCTGTCGATTTTAAGCTAGTTCTTTCATTGCACCCACTCCCATACGAATCCGGATACGCCTTTGTGTGTCATCAGAATTTGCAGACCTCCCATTACCGTAAAAATAACTTTGTTAGCAAGAAATCACTAGTTGTTCAGCAAAACATCAAATAAATGCTGCCGCTTTCAATGATTTAAGTTGTTTTTGGACCTATCAAAGACATATTCCTTGGGTGGGGGTAAATATAATATAAATATAATATAAAAATTTCATAACGATGCAACAGACAGTTTTCAAAATAATTGATCGTGAATGAAGGCAAACAAATGTGGACATATTATAGTTATCCCTCCACAGCCATTTGTGATCCACTTATTGAACTACCCTTGTACAAGAACCGATTACTTGATATTCTTTTTCCCTCCATACTTTACAGTTCTATACTTCTCTCCCTTCTGAAATTCATTTTATAACATAAGTAGAACCGCAAATCATGTTTTATGTAGACGTCTAGACTTGTTCTAGTATGTGTTATTAAACACAGCTTCTATTTTTACGTATACTGTGTGGGAGGGGGAATTTATAGGGTGGAAATACGAAAAGGGGAGGAGGGGGGTGAATGACGTTCTGAAAATATCGAAAAGGGGTGCACGGGCCAAAAAAAAAAAAGGTTGAAAACCACTGGTCTAGGCTAGAACAGTTCACCAACTTACAGTTCGTAATGCGTCATCACCGGGCCCTCAATCCAGCGAGCGACACGGCTCCCCCAGTTTTCTGTACTGCCGTGTGTTTACAAGCCTGCTGTGTACTGATCATCGCTCTTGCTGTAACACAGATTCTACAACACTCGAACGCGGTCCATGCCGCTTGACTCGTAGGTGTTCCTATTCACCTTTGATACAGACGGTCTTGTCAATTTCCACGATGTGAACCTGGCTGTGTTTCCCGGACCAACTCAATTCCCTGATTTCTGATCTGTCCGCGATGGCGTCCGAACTCCCACTCCTCTTCTTTGTTCTTGCGCTCTGCTCGACCCTCCTAATCACCTCCTCGCAATTCTATTGGCCACTATCTTTAGCCCGTTACCGGTGTATTTTTCCTTATAGCTTTCCGTGATTATTTATCACTCTTACTGTCTCATCTATGTATGTTGCTGTTACTCAGGTCTTATGTAACCCGACTCATGGCACTGTCATTATGTACTTTATTATTCTTGATGTTCCCTGGGCAAGGTTTTAACGACGCTGTTCGTAATCCCGTATATCCACGTGGGGAAAACAGCTGCGTGAGATCCGCAGCGGGTCGTGCTGCACTAGTAACTTATGGGGGTATGTGAGCCAGTCGTACTTAAAGCAATGGCAAACTACTGAACATAAACCTTGTCTAGTACATCAACAGCAGCTGAAAAATGCTGGTTTTATCTGCAACACCCTGCAAAAGATATCCAACATTAAAAAAATAAAAGCAATAAGTAAGGGACATAAACATCTAATATTGTTACAAGGGAGATTACTTGAATTTTAAACAAATAAAGCACATACTAGCGATAGTATTATGAACTAACTATGTACTTCTATTCTATTTCCTTAGAAATATAAAATGTGAAAACGGAAGTAAAATATTTTAATGCCAGATATGATAATTTTATGCTTTTACAGAACATGTTTTTAATCTTAACATACTTACATTTTGTAATGAACTTTTTTCTTATATAATTATTTCTTAAATGTTATTTTCATACTTTCAATGTATGCTCATTGAGTCCATGTTAAATATTCCCCCATATGGGGAAGTAATTTTTTACTGGCCTTCTAGGGCCACAAAAGAAACAGAAAATTACCACACCCATTCCTCTCTTGTGCCATCTCTTTTTCATGACATATATAGACAATATATGTAAAGAAACCAGCCAAACAGACACGGCAAGAACACCGCATGTCGAGAACACAGAAGAAGAACCATCTGCAAATTACACCATTAGAAATCAATAATATCGGCCATCTTTACTTTTTAAGGTTTTATTTGTAGCCCTATAATGATAGTGTATAAGTCACTACGACACTGTACAGACCACTAGTAACCGCTACCCACCCCTTACCAACACATTTCACTAAGATATACCCACTAAAATCAATAATATCGGCCATCTTTGCTTTTTAAGGTTTTCATCTGTCACCTGTATGATGATAGTGTGTAGGTCACTACGACACTTTACTGAGCCCTAATAACCTCTACCCACCCCTTACCAACGAATTTCACCAAGCCATACCCGCTACAATCAATACTATCGACCATCTTTACTTTTTAAGGTTTTCATTTGTGACCCTATGATGATAGTGTATAGGCCGCTACGACACTCTCCATCCATCCATCATGTGCCATGCCGGTAAGCGTGGTCGGTCATGTTCTGCCATCTCACTCGATCACCAGAGTCGTGGATCAGTTCCGTGTTTCTGTCTCGACCATGCCACAAGGCCAAGCCATCCAGATACTTGTTTCTAGGTCTTCCCCTTGGTCTGTACCCCTCGATCTTACCAGTTGTCACCAAGTTCTCCAAATCATTTCTTCTCATAACATGCCCAAAAAATTGTGACTGTCTACGTCTAATGTCTCTGATCAGTTTACGATCTTCATTTGTTTCTTGAAGGACTTGTTCATTGGTCTTTCTGGCTGTCCATGGTATTCTTTGCATTTTCCTCAGAAACCACATTTCTACAGCCATCAGATGTTTTTCAGCCTGGCTGCTCATTGTCCAAGCTTCACATCCATATAAAAGTACAGGTTCTATGTAGCATCTCAACACTCTTTTTCTCGTTTCAATTGACATCTTTTTATTGGTCAGTATGTTTTTCATCTTGCTAAAGGCTACTTTTGCCATGGCGATTCTTGTTCTAATCTCTTCAAGGCATCTCCCATCAGATGTTATTACTGTTCCGAGATAATTGTACCTATTCACTTGTTGAAGAATATTCCCATTTACTTGTATATTACACTGTGGTATTTCGTTCTTCCTAGTGACGACCATAATCTGTGTCTTTTTACAATTTAATTCTAACCCTTGTTGTTCACTGTGTGTAACAACCGCATCTACTAAATTTTGCAGGTCCTGTTCATTGTCTGCAATCAAGACTGTATCATCTGCATATCTAATGTTATTGATGCATCGTCCCCCAATGTTGATTCCTTCAATATTTTCAATATTTCTGAAAATATTTTCACTGTACAGGGAAAACAGATCTGGAGACATTACACATCCCTGTCTCACACCTCTCTTAATAGGCTGATATTGGCTTACTTCATTATCAACTCTTATGGCAGCTTGTTGTTTCCAATATATGTTTTTTACAAGTCTAAGGTCTTTCCCATCAATTTGTAGATCTTCAAGCATCCTTATCATGTTGACATGTCTCACTTTATCAAAAGCCTTTGTGTAGTCAATAAAGCAAAGGTGTAGATCTTTGTTTACTTCTATAGAACGTTCGATTACGGTTCTCAGTATATACACAGCATTTACTGTACCCTTGCCTACTACAAACCCACATTGTTCTTCTCCTATTTCAGGTTGTATTTTCCTCCTAACTCTTTGCATGATAATTCGTAGCAAAATCTTCGTGATGTGACTCATTATACTAATTGTTCGATGTTGATCACATTCCAAGGCTCCTGATTTCTTTGGGATTGCAATAAATACAGAATTACATAACTCATGAGGTATATTTCCAGTATCATATATTGTATTAAGCAGACTGGTAACTTTATCTATTCCATATTCTTCTAAAGCATTAGTCATTTCTGTTGTGACGCTGTCTGGACCGGGGTTTTTGCCAAATTTCATATGATCAAGAGCATTCTGAACCTCCATCTTCAAAATTGCTGGCCCTTCATTGTTATTTTGAACAATATATTGTTCGTCTCTGTTATCGTCATAAAGGTTTTTCACGTAATCTGACCATACATGTAAAATCTGATCTTTTTCTATTATGACTCTTCCATCTTTTGTCTTTAGGCAGCCTGCTGATGTACGTGTTCTTTGATTAGTAATCTCCTGAATTCTTTTGTGCATTAGTTTCGCATTTTTACTGTTGTGTTGTTTTTCAATTTCTCTGCAATTTTTCTCAAGCCATGTTTCTTTAGCCTCCTTACATAAGGTTCTGACTTTTCTGTGAATTTCTTCATATTTGGCAGGATTATTTTTGTTCTGTCTTCTTGTTTCCATTAGTTGTAAAATTTCTTCAGTCATCCATGTCTTACGGCCCACTTTCTTTACTTTTGGAATAGTTTTTTTCTGCTGCACAACTGATTGAATTCTTCAGCATTTCCCATTGATCATCTACATCTTGAAATAGGATCTCTAGATCAGACAATAAATCAAATTTGTTCTTTACTTCTATGTTAAAATTATCTTGTATTTCTTTGTCAGTTTTCAATTTGCACTAGTCATATTTAGGGTTTCCTGCTGTATACTTGACTTTCTTTAACTTTACCCTCAATATGCCAGTAATTAATCTGTGATCACTGTAACAGTCTGCATTTGGAACTGTTTTTACAACTGTTAATGCATTTCGAAACCTTTTGCTTATCAGGATGTAATCTATCTGGTTTTGAATCCTGCTGTCTGGACTCCTCCATGTCCATAATCTTCTAGGATGTTGTTTAAACCAGGTGTTTCCTACGACCATTTCTTGTTCTTTTGCCCATTCTACAAGTCTGTAACCTCTTTCATTTCTCTCTCCCAAACCATGGTTGCCTACACTGCATCCATCGCTTTGCTTTCCTATTTTTGCGTTGAAATCACCCATTATGATATTTATTTCTGATTTTTTACAGTTCTTCACAACATGATTTTCCTGGCATGTGTAAAGAAGGTAGTTTGCCATTGCTTTCCTTCCCTGCAGTGACCATACTGGTCAGTGACCGTAGCCATTGTCTCCTCAAAAAAGGAGATCTTCTGCCTACCGTCGTGAAGGTGGAGACCATAACCTACAACTATCTGTCGGCTGCTCTCCATCTTCATCCACCACCTGCACCCATGGCTTCACGTAACCCTGATCGGGGGGCTAAACGGGTACTCCACCTTGCCCAAGGGTGTCCCGTAGGCTAGCGGAGGGAAGGAGGCGCCTTACTTCTCCTTTGATAGGGGATACCCCTACCCCGCTACCCCATACGACACTCTACGGATCACTAATAACCGCTACCCACCCCTTACCAACGAATTTCACTAAGCTATACCAGTTACAATGAATAATATCGACCATTTTTACTTTTTAAAGGTTTTCATTTGTCACCTGTATGATGATAGTGTATAGGTCACAACGACCCTCTACAGAGCGCTAATAACCTCTACCCATGCCTTACCAACGACTTTCACCAAGCCATACCCGCTACAATCAATAATATCGACCATCTTTACTTTTTAAGGTTTTCATTTGTAACCCGTATGATGATAGTGTTTACACCACTACGACCCTCTATAGACCCCTAGTAACCGCTACCTACCCCTTACCAACGAATTTCACTAAGTTATACCAACTACAATCAATAACACCGACCATCTTCCTTATTTAAGTTTTTTCATTTGTAACCCATATGATGATAGTGTTTACACTACTAAGACCCTCTACAGATCATATAACTGCCATATTTACATGCTTACCTATTACGATTTTCGTATGACACCTGTCACGACCCGAGGTTCGAACCACTAGCCCTACCCCACATGCCAACACCCGCGCCCCACCTCTGATCCCTCATCCCCACACCGGCCCGCCCTCTAGACCACCCCGAGGAAATGAACTGTAACCCTAAGTCTTACACAGCACCAATGGATGCTGATAGTTTTTATGCCCACTACAGATACATAAAGTAGACAAAAAAAAACCGAGGAGGAAGAGCACTGTACCTTATTACCATCACTAGTATGATAATAGTTTTTTTTAAGCCCCACCCCGCTACAAGCAATAATACCAGCAAATATAAAACTTTTAAAGATATAAAATTTATCACACAAAAAGGGAAGTAATAATGAAAAAATAAGTTCGATTATTTATTCATGGGTTGCATCCCTTGAAAATTTGGTCGCCGATGGACCTGATTTTTGACGTCACCGATCTGGAGCTATACTTTTTATATAGTAAAACTGACGTCACAAATCTGGAGGGGCTCCATAAATAATAATCAAATACAACATGACACACTACTAATGTGGTTTCTGAGGAAAATGCAAAGAGTACAATGGACAGATAGAAAAACCAATGACCAAGTACTATAGGAGACAAATGAAAATCGTAGACTGATTAGATAAATTAGACGAAGACAGTCAAAATGTTTTGGACATGTTATGAGAAGAAATGGGTTGGAGAACTTATTGACAATTGGCAAGATCGATGGGAACAGACCAAGAGGAAGACCAAGAGGAAAATACCTGGATGGCTTGGCCACGTGGCATGGACGAGACAGGAACACTGAGCTGATCCACGACTCTGGTGATCGAGTGAAATGGCGAGTCATGACCGCCCACGCTTTCCGGCATGGCACATGATTGATTGATTGAAGAAGTATTCAGACTGCCACACTTCATACAAAAGGTATGTCGGTTACAAAAGCGTCCCAGAGGCATTGTCGTAGTAATCCTTTATTACTTTAGTGTCGTCCCTGGAGTGAGGGGAAACAACACCCACATGTTTTATTAACCCAATATTATTGTCCTAGAGAAACCACCAGAATCCGTCCACAAAACTCCTTCAGTCTGTAGACACCTCTTTCTTGCTCTCACTCACCCCTGGATCATGCCCCCTCTCATTCTCCCCCAACACAACATACTCAACAACTCTAGCTTTAACAAATAAATACAACAAATAATTTATTAAAGCAAAAAGTATGTTTGTGAGAAGTGTGTGTAATGTGTAGAATGTGTGTCGAATATTCTAAGGTGTATGTAGAATCAGACCAGTGAATCAGGAGCAAAGTCTGTTACATCACTGTGCTGAGCACACAACAGCACCATGTATTCCGGAAAGAAAACCTAACCAAGAAGATGTTTCTCCGGCCACGTGACGACTTTCTCTGATCACTCTTGAACAATCAGGACACTGGTCACCAATGATAGACACTGTTCGATATTGGTCTTCACTCTAGCAAACACTGTGAATTTACACTGTTCAATAATGTTTGTTGATTAGAGAATCTTTCCAATAACTTAAATGTCACATGGGAAAATAAGTCACTGGTTATACGATTTTTCCCATATTAAAAAAAAACAACCTATTAATGTTCCAGGTAGTTATATATATATATATATATATATATATATATATATATATATATATATATATATATATATATATATATATATATATATATATATATATATATATTGGTATATGTGTTACGTATAGTGTTCTGATTCTACAGTGATGTAGCATATCACTCAAGGAAAAATCACACATATGTTCATCAAGTCCTGCTCAGCAGAAGTTAGGTTTTTGCAGACCAACTAGGCCATGAGCCCAGTGTACAAGCCTCTCAGTAAACTCTGTCTTCCATCCGTGAGCCATCATGTTTCTTCAACTTTGATACTAACTTCTTGGTAGTATATCGTATCACCATCAACTAAGTAGACCTGTAAGTGGAACCTGTAGGAATAGAGAATCCCCTGGTGAGAGCAACTCAATTCTGACCTTAATTAGGTGAGTGTAGGCCGATAGCAGCACTCAGATCTATAACAGAGAACCGAACTCTGTTATACGGCCAAATAGCTCATCACATTGGTCTTAGACATGGAAACACAAGGAGCGATTAAAGGAAACGGGTAGAAACCCAGCAGATGCCCTACTGTAAGATCCTACCATTTCACATTCCCTTCATCCCTCCCAACCATCCTCAATCTCTCTAATTATTATCCCACTACATTGTCCTTAACTCCCTGAGTTAAATGATATATTACACAAGCTAGTTAAAGCTACACAATAGGTTACTAGTGCCGACGCTCCTATAATACTTTCTATCACCGCACTTATAGAACATTCTATCACCGCACCGTACTGTACTCTATTCCTAATCATACTCTAAGTTAGACATGATTAATAGAATACCATATGCCTATTCCGGTTGATGATTGAGACTATGCAATCACAGACTGGATCTATGTCCGCCGATAAATATCAACACTTGACACTATAGTCTCTTTCTATGACACAACTCGGAATACTGCGCCGATCGATTCTTAGCACTTCAGAAATTTTGGTCAACTAACTCAACTTGTTTACCTCAACTGGTTTTAATTCGGGGCTTGAGTGACGTCACCAAAAAGTCTAGACGCTAATCAGTCCAGAGTCTGGTTTTCTCCGCCTGTTTTAGACTGACTGGAATCAATCCGCCGTCTAGTTTGATTTCATCTGGGACTTGTCCCAGCACTTCCGAGAGTCCCGCTAATCTGGGATCTGGGGAATCATGTCCCCTACATCACAAGACCTCTCCGACGTCTATCCAGACATTCCGTCCACAACTTCAAAGGCTGTCTACCGCCTTGCAGACGGATGGCACGTTTGTCCCGTCTTGAGCAACAACTTGTTAACAAAATGCCGACCGGGTGTAGACATTTGACGCGACTTATTTTGTTCCTCAGTCCCCTGCTCATCAAAGGGTTGCCTGTTTTTGTAGACGAATGTCGGGTCTTTCAGTCATCGATCGAAACTATCAAGTTTTTTTTTTTTCGCGACAGGCATGAAATGGAATATTGCTTGGATAGCAAATCCATTCGTGTAAAGTCCGAATCAAAAAAGCTCACTGTGTGGATGTCATCTGTAGACTACATTCTTCTGGTTTTCGGAAGAACAGCCTATGGTGAACGGAAGGCCCAATATACGGAAGTGAGGCTAAGCAGCCATGTGCAGGACGTGACGATTCCTTGGGTGAGCCCAGTACCAGAGCGCTGTGTGTCGGTTCTGCAAGTATGGAAGCTTCCTTGGATGGCGGGGAATGCCCATGGTCTGTCCCTGCCTTCCCTTGAGGTCGTCTACACAGATGGATCGGTCGTCCGACATGTGAGAAGCTCATGGGCCTTTACAGCTCGGGCAGGAGGGAGAATTGTGAAGGAGGAATCTGGTGCTTTCACTGAAACCACAAGTAGCCTGACTATGGAAGTCATGGCAGTAAGTAAAGCAATAACATGGCTCGAGACACAGACATTCACTAGGGCATGTTTCCTTAGCGACTCAATGAACATGATCAAGAGGATAGAGGAGGGGTCGATCCGAAGAGAATGGTTGCTGCCTCTGTCTCGGCTGACAAAGATTAGTTTCATCTTCGTGCCAGGGCATGCGGGAGTACAAGGAAATGAGCGGGCTGACAAGCTCGCAGGTGAGGCTACTGTTGAGGGCGGACGCGCCATGGACCAGGCTGACATTCTGAATGCTCTACGAGAAGTAAGACTCTTGCGTGAACCAAGTGATGACTGTGAATCTACAACCATGGCCAGACTGCGAGAGCAGCAAATTAAAAGAAGGGTGGCCAAACAAGAACACTACGCAGGAAGCCTAAGAAGATTGATAAACCAACACAGAACTGGCGTCGTTAGCCGCTACACGCTGCGGGATTTGCTGAGGATGGGATCCGAGCACTTATGGACTGAATGGTTCGATGTGCAATGAGGATGATCTGTCGACTAACTAACTAACTAACTGACCAGGATGTCTTTGGCTGTTCTATATGGGCCAGCTAGGCTGGGAGATAACACCACAACAGTGAGAGTCAAACGTCCTAAGAAACCCCCGGGAAGGTTAACCTGGTCAAAAAATGCCCGCAGAAGACGGATGTGTCGGCCTAACGGCGCAAGAACTCACTTTTGGGTAAGTCAGACACGCTCACCAAGTCTCTCAGGCCTCCCTCCAGGTATAGGTTTCTCCACGTGGATGGGATGGCTGGCGAGTCGACTCACGGGTACTTGGGACCTCCGTGGATGACGTCCCTGAAGTCTGGATCACCTTAGGGTAAGGATAAAGACTGTCTCTCGGGAGCTGAGTAACTAGAACACTCCTCTGAAGCGTCTGGAAGTATCGATGGTACTGCGGGTATAGCAAGAGGGTGATCTCTCCCTCAATGGTAGTAGCAGTCCTAAGCGATCTTCCACTCATAGCGCAGATATCACAGCACAGATACCTCCCTCGCTGAAACGTGGCACTGTAGATAGAGTTCAAAACAGACAAACGTTCTTCCACAATATCAGGCACCACAGGGTACCAGGCACTTGGTAGCGGAGACATCATAACTATTTGGCATGAAGGCAGTCAGTCAGGCTCACAGTGGGGACACTAACAACAACCAGATACTTGCCCAGCTGGAGTAACGAACAAGGCGATATGGTGCTGTAATGGCAAACAACCTGGGCTATCAGACGTGGAGTGGGCGATGAGTTAGCTGGAGCCCATCCTGAGACGTACTCTCGATTGTAAGTACTGCTCGCTGAGGTAGTGGACTTCCAAGCTGTTCACATCGGCTCTCGCCCTAGTCCGGATCACTGGACTCGTCCCCAGATCATCGCTCTGCTCTCAACAAGATAGAACCTGTGAAGGATAACACTCAGTGAGAGCACCATAAATCAGACTTACCCACAGCAGATACACTTAAGTCCCCATTACTCAGACGTGTGGACCCTTGCCATAAGGGCCGCACTCCTTCACTGGCTGCTCAAAGGGTTGAGGGCAGACTGGACCTAGAACCAAAGTGGCAGCTGTCCACCTACATCCTCTTTCTCAGACGAACGTAGGACTGGGCCAAGATTGGTGTCTGAGATATCGGTCTCTGCTGAAACATAGCTAGACAACACATGTGGTTAGTGAGTAACAGGGTGATCCCCCTGTAGCAGAAATCCACACCCCGTTCCCCCCTCCCTGGTCCCAGGTCGGGGCATTTAGAACGGTGTCATGTTCAATATGAACAATTCTGTCGCAATGGTCCCTTCTCCCTTTAGCAACCTCTCAGGACTCCACTATACATTAAGCTGGCATTCCATCGAGGGAACTAAGTAAAAGACAGATGTGAGGAAAGCCAAGAAGAAGCCTGTGGTTGCGCAACCATGTGATCGGAAGCTCGAATCCCGGTACGACCTCGAAACGACCTCGGAGGTTTCGGCCAACCGGTGCATTCGATTCGTTGCACTCGCCCGAGTTCATCGATATATCACTCGATATATCCGAAGCGACTCCTTAATCCACTTCCGGTAGCGCTGCGGGTAATGGTTCGGCCACGCTGGCTACGCCGACGCTCGAGGTTACAAAGTTGGCCATGTGTGAACTCAAATTCTAGGTCTCGCTTCCCTAAACCCGATTTTCCCAATCTACAGGGTCTGTAAATAAGCCGCTCGCTGCTATCCCACAAAATAGCTTAGCAATACTATGCTGGTAAACACGCATTTGCCCCAGGCTTAATTTACAGTCAGAAAACACAACCGTACCAATGTTCACACGTGACCTCCTTTCCAGCGCCGGTCAGTACACGCGTTAGCGAAATCTCATGAATCGAATCACCGACACCGCACTAGTTAAGGGAAAAGGTTGTACACATACCTTCACACAAACAGCACGACAGTGGATAAGAGAAGCGTTGTCACTGCAACTGGACCTGATGTCAGAAGTCTTTAACCCTCATTAAGAAACGGCGTCCCGCTCTCTCTCCCGTAGCACTGGGGCCAAAATGTCGTCTGCCTGCCTGCAACCTTCGTCTCCAACTGATCAGTTGTTCCGGGACAATCGACTGCGCTTGAGTCGGACATGCGCAGTCTGTCTTGCCCGTACATCTGTTCCGCCACCAACCTACTGGAATAATCTTAAAGGGCGAGCAACGACTCTGGTCGGGTTGAGTCAAATTACTGGTTAATTCCCTTTCACTGGTAAATTTTCGTCACCCGAATCTCCGATGTCTCAACGGACATTTCCTCAGCAGAAACATCACGAGGCGGACCCACTGAGTTCTGCGACATGTGAGCGCTGGTAGCTTATGGGGGTATGTGAGCCAATCGTTCTTAAAGCAATGGCAAACTAATGAACGTAAAGCTTGCCTAGTACATCAACAGCAGCTGAAAAATGCTGGTGTTAACTGCAACGCCCTGTAAAGGATACCCAACATTAAAAAATAAAACAATGAGTAAGGGACATAAACATCTAATATTATTACAAGGGATATTACTTGAATTTTAAACAAATAAAGCATACACTAGCGATAGTATTATTAACTAACTTTGTACTTCTATTATATTTTCTTACAAATATAACATGTGAAAACGTAAGTAAAATATTTTAATGCCAGTTATGATAATTTTATGATTTTACAGAACATGTTTTTAATCTTTGCATACTTACGTTTAGTAATGCACTTTTTTCTTATATAATTACTTCTTAAATGTTATTTTCATACTTTCAATGTTAGCCTATTAAATATTACTATAATATTCCCCCATATGGGGGAAAAGCGTTTTTTTACTGGCCTCCTAGGGCTACAAAAGAAACAGAAAATTACCACACCCATCCCTCTCTTGTGCCATCTCTTTGTCGTGACATATATAGACAATATATGTAAAGAAACCAGTCAAACAGACACGGCAAGAACACCGCATGTCGAGAACACAGAAGAAGAACCATCTGCAAATTACACCATTAGAGAACTGTTTGCGGACGACCAAGCACTAATAGCAAAATCAGAAGCTGAATTACAAAACCACATGAATATTCTAAACCAGTGGTTCTCAACCGGTGGGGAAATCACCCCCCCCCCCCCTCCCCAACCCAAGCGAGTATTTTGTGTTCTAAACAACACGCGAAATGCAGTGTCTCTGGACACAACATGGCCACTGGCGACAATGTGCCTGCCGATTGAAGACGCCGGGAGCTTCCGGTGTGTCGGCTCCTCGCGGCTAGCATCTCCTGTGTGTTGTATGAGATGCTAGTCGCTTGTTAAAATTTGCAGAAGCAATTATGATCTATCAACGCAAGCCAGAATTGTGTAAACAGAAAGACATGTTAGTCAGCTTAAAATTACCGTGGTAGACAATCGACATTACTGTGCGAATATGTGTATATTTCAACTTGAAGGATTTATCTAGTTAATTTCACGTAAGTTGTGTGATTTCTGCAGTATGTGCCTGACGAGATGCAGCGAAATATGCCAGGCAATAAATCGTGCAATCTATTGTTTGTGTCTTCGTTATTCAAATTCACTACGGGAAAACATTGTTATTGATATTGATACTGTTATTTTGAACTTTATTATTCTAGATGTTATAATTTTGTACTTTATTATTCTAGATGTTGTCATTTTATACTTTATTATTCTTCATGCTGACATTATGTATTTTATTATTCGTGATGCTATCATTTTGTACGTTATTGATATTGATACTGTTATTTTGTACTTTATTATTCTAGATGTTATAATTTTGTAATTTATTATTCTAGATGTTGTCATTTTGTACTTTATTATTCTTCATGCTGACATTATGTACTTAATTATTCTTGATGCTATCATTTTGTACTTTATTATTATTGATACTGTTATTTTGTACTTTATTATTCTAGATGTTGTCATTTTGTACTGTATTATTCTTGATGCTGTCATTTTGTACTTTATTATTCTTCATGCTGTCAGTTTGTACTTTATTATTCTAGATGCTGTCATTTTATACCTTATTATTCTTGATGCTGTCATTATGTACTTTATTATTCTTGATGCTGTCAATTTTTACTTTATTATTCTTCATGCTGTCATTATGTACTTTATTATTCTCCATGCTGTTATTATGTACTTTATTATTCTTGATGTTCCCTGGACAAGGTTTTAACGACGTTGTTTGTAATCCCGTATATCTACATGGGGAAAACAGCTGCGCAAGATCCGCAGCGGCTCGCACTGCGCTAGGAACTTATGGGGGTATGTGAGCCAGTCGTTCTTAAAGCAATGGCAAACTACTGAACGTAAAGCTTGTCTAGTACATCAAAAGCAGCTGAAAAATGTTGGTGTTAACTGCAACGCACTGTAAAAGATATCCAACATTAAAAAATAAAAGCAATAAGTAAAGGACATAAACATCTAATATTGTTACAAGGGAGATTACTTGAATTTTAAACAAATAAAGCATATACTAGCGATAGTATTATTTACTTATTACTATCTACTTCTATTCTCTTTTCTTAGATATATAAAATCTATAATGGAAAGTAAAATGTTAATGGCGGATATGATAAATTTATGCTTTTACAGAACATGTTTTTAATCTTTACATATTTACATTTTGTAACGCATTTTTTTTATTGTATAATTATTTCTAAAATATTATTTTCATACTTTCAATGTACATTCATCTAAAAGACTTGGCATATTCCCCCATATGGGGGAAAAGCATTTTTTTACTGGCCTCCTAGGGCCACAAAAGAAATAGAAAATTACCACACCCATCCCTCTCTCGTGTTTCTTTCTAGCTCGGCTTAAAACGGTTGATCGGCGGTCCGACAAATCACCATCGTAAAACTTCCCGTTGTTTCAGAACCAGATTTCTGGCTCTAAATGTTATGTTGCTTCGCTGAAATTTGTTGAATTCCAATGTCTCAGAAGACTTCTAAACATCCACTGGACAGACTTCAGAACCAATTCGCAAATTAGACAAGAGACTAAGCAAGATACAGTATCCAATTTCATAAGAAGACGCCGTTGGAACCTTTACAAACCCAAAATCTCCCCCCCCCCCTCACCTCCCCACCCCCACTCCCTTCTCTCTCTCTCTCTCTCTCTCTCTCTCTCTCTCTCTCTCTCTCTCTCTCTCTCTCTCTCTCTCTCTCTCTCTCTCTCTCTCTCTCTCTCTCTCTGTGTGTGTTTCACTCTCTATGGACAAGTCAAGACTCCCCTACCAAGCCCTCATATGGTCACCAGTAGGGAAAAGAAAAGAGTAGGGAAGACCAAGAGAGACCCTGTGTAGAACCATCATTAGAGGAGTATCATTCAATGGCCAAGTAAATATCCAAGATCTACAACAGGTAGCAGCGAACCGCCAAGCATGGAGAGACAGGACTTCTGCCCTATGCGCCGCCTTAGGCTCAAGAGGAAAGACTGACTAACTAACTAACATCCCTCTCTTGTGCCATCTCTTTTTCATGACATATATAGACAATATATGTAAAGAAATCAGCCAAACAGACACGGCAAGTACACCGCATGTCGAGAACACAGAAGAAGTACCATCTGCAAATTACACCATTAGAGAACTCCTGTTTGCGGACGACCAAGCATTAATAGAAAAATCAGAAGCTGAATTACAATACCACATGAATAGTCTAAACCAGTGGTTCTCAACCGGTGGGGAAATTACCCCCCCCCTCCCCCAACCCCTCAACTCCCCCCCAAAGGTGGAATTTTAGGGTTTCCTAGAGGTAGGGGGGGGGGGGGGTGGAATTAAGATTATTTCAAGATCCCGCTAATAGAGGGGAAGTCGATAAGTAAGTCACAAATGGCTGTAGAAAAATAACTAAACATGACAACTTGAAACCAGTCAACTCCTATACATACATTGTCCCTTCATTTCTCAACATTAGTCATTAGTCGCGGTTCCAACATCACAGCAAAGGGTCGTCCCCATTATGCTCCATTCCTGTGCCAGTGAATATCACATAAAATGTTCCTCACTACCCCATGTGAAAAGTGGAAAAGACAGGAGTCTCGACAAACAACGGCCCGCTCAGGCACACTGTGCAAAAAACCACCACCGGAATGTCACCATAAAAGTCCTCTACGAACAATACAGTTCATCCTTGATGGAACTGGCAGTCACTTTCCCAACCAGATGTTCACCTACAAAGTCTCGATGTTTCTAGATATTGTTGTTCCGTTTCTAGATGTTTTCTAGCCAGTCACGCCATTTTTTCTCCGAAATGTAGATCACGAAACAAAACAACCTCGAAAAGATGTAAAGAAACATTTCACTGTACATAATGTCGTCACCAGAATGCCAACACAAAGGTCCTCCTCGAAAACACAGTTCATCATAGATGGAAACGGCAGTCACTAGGAAAACCAGCAGCCACACATTTCTGAAGGCAAGAAAACCGGTCGCTTCTGCGACACACCAGCCGCCATACTTGCAGATATTTCTGGATGTTGTTGTTCCGTTTCTAGATGTTATCTAGCCAGCTATGCCATTTTGAGCATTTCTCAACATAATTTCCACCAACATTGATCCACCCATCCCAGAGTTCCACCAGTCCTCCCAAACCGGCTACACAGAACTGCGCGCTCTATTTTCTATACCACGGTTTCACTTCACATTCAACTTCGGCGTCACTTGCGAAATGTCTCAGTGAACCAGAAAGGTGGAAATCGCTAGGGGCTAAGTCAACTGAAAATCCACCTGAAGTGGAAACGTGGTATAGAAAAAGAGCACACAGTTAAATGCAGCCGGCTTGGGAGGACCGACAAACCGATGGGACAAGTGCATCAATGCTGGTGGAAACCATGTTGAGAAATAAAGGGACAATGTATGTATAAAAATAAACTGGTCTCAAGCCGTTATCACACTTAGTTACCCCTCCACAGCCATTTGTGACCCACTTATTGAACTACCCTTGTACAAGAACCCATTACTTGATATTCTTTTTCCCTCCATACTTTACAGTTCTGTACTCCTCTCCCTTCTGAAATTCATTTTATAACATATGTAGAACCATTCCCCGATGGTGTTTCCACCTTGTCGTGGTGGGGGAGCTTGAGTTGCTCAATGACCCTGAGAGCTATGCCGGCGGTAGCGTAGCTACCAGCAGGGCCTCCCCAGCCGGACAGGTCAAAGTGTAAAGAACAGACAAAGAGAAACACCCTGGTCCTCCGGGTTGGGGGTTGAAGCGTGGGGTTAACATCCCCACCTTTGTAAAAACCTTTTTTGTTACGAAACGGATACATGAGCCTCGATATCGGACTGACTTATCTGGACAACGACCTTGGAACGTTAAACGACTTTTGAGATTTGGAACATGGAATGTACGGACACTATATCGAGCTGGAGCGGCTGAAGAACTAACCCGGGAGCTGGTTGAATATCAAATGGGTATAACAGCAATTCAAGAAATAAGGTGGCCAGGTGAGGGTACTTTAGAGCAAAATGGAATGATTATAATATATGGAGGAAACACCCAAAATAAACACGAATTAGGAACAGGATTTGTCATCAAAAAAGAGTTATGGGGGAACGTTTTAAACTTTAAAGCTGTTAATGACAGGATTAGTAAATTACGAATAAAAGGTAAATGGAAAAATATAACGATTATTAATGTACATGCACCTACTGAAGAGAAAGAAGATGATATTAAAGAAGACTTTTATAAAGATCTGGAAGATGCCATAGAAGAAACCCCCAAACAGGACATCCTGATTGTGCTGGGAGACTTCAATGCAAAAATAGGTAGAGAGCAAACTAATAAAAAAAGTGGCCGGTATGGAAAGCCTCAACAAACTTCCGGTACAATGGCGACAAGATGACGCGTTACTTTTCGGAGGGACGCTATTTAGTGTTTTTCATTGGATTTCGTGTGATTTCCTTTGGATTCCCTGTGAATAGTGTTTCCCTGTGGATTATGTGATGTTATATTGTGTTCCTTTTATTGGAAGTTTTCAAAAGAAGCCACGGAAGGCAGGTGGTGGATGTAATTTTGAGGGCAGCCGACAGATATTTGTGGGTCATGGCCTCGAGTTTCACGACGGCAGGCAGAGGAACTCGTCTTGAGTCAATGGCTGCGGTCACCGACCAGTAAGGTCACTGCCATAGAGGAAAGCACCGGCAAACTACCTCTTTAAAAGTGCCTAGTATATCATGATTCGCTTAAAGACGGATCATCGCAAGACAAGGACAGAGACGTTAAAATTAGCAACTTGGAACGTTAGGACGTTAAACAATGACGGAAAATTAGAGAACATAAAACAAGAAATTGAAAGGGAGAAAATTAATATTTTAGGTATGTGCGAAACGAGATGGACAGGAGCAGGCATCAAGATAGAAGAAGATTTCAAGATTATTTATTCTGGAGGTGAAGATCGTCATAGGGGAGTGGCAATTATTCCGGACCGGAAAACATCAAAATCTATTCAAGGATATTGGGCCGTGTCGGACAGAGTTCTACTAGTTAAATTAAGTGGCAGACCTTTTAGCATAAATATTATTCAAGTATATGCCCCAACAGGAGAATCCAGTGAAGATAGTGTAGAGGAATTTTATAATGACATAGAGTCTGCCTTAAAGAAATGTAAAAATTCAGAAATAAACATCATAATAGGGGACTTCAATGCAAAGGTAGGAAATCAAGGAGATAGATACACAGTAGGAAACTATGGTTTAGGAGAGAGAAATGAAAGAGGATACAGACTCGTAGAGTGGTGTCATCAAGCGATGCTACAGGCATTATAGGATAAACTTCTCTCGCACCACACAAAAAGATTTGTCAGTCGTACGAGAGGAATTGATTACAAATTTTATTGCCACTGGCTCTTACAATACATCAATGCACAAAACTGTCTCTAATGAATCACACATGAATACACAGAACTTCCTATCACTAGTCGTCCCTAGCCCTACTGCTAAATCTATCTATTCATCTAAAGAAATACGCATCGACTCTAAGCGATGTGTTTCCTACGAAGTCTGTCCCCCGTCTGCCAATTCTCCGCGTCCTGATTACACAGTACGCGGAGGGACTTCGTGTGCACTTCGGCTTTTGCGTGCTACCTCAATCAACACGCTTAGAGTAGTCAGCCTACTCTTGAGTTGTATTCTAGTTCTTGGTGTCTATTATGTTGAGGTGATTATACCGTGACCAGAGTGCTTACTCTCTGGTTGACACTTCCGTGTCTCATGAGAGAACTGTTGACAGTTCCCCTTCCTATCTACTCCCTACACCTACCCTGCCCTCTTGTTGGGGCACTGGGTTACCTCTAATCTACTTGAGGTAGATCACTCATTCAGGGTGGTCTTCCCTCCTATCTATTCTGGTCTTTGACACACACCCTCCCCTCCTGTGTTGCGTTACAAACTTTGACTCATGTTTGTGACGCAAGAGGTTTCTAACAAAATGTGTGTATCTAATTTTTGTCAAAGACTACTGATAACTTGGTTCTGGGTAACTCAATAGACCTCTACTGACTATTGTCACAATGTAGTATTACTTTACTTGGCTACTGGTGATCGCCACAAACTTGTCTGGTTGGCGTGAGCCCTCTTCTCAATCGCAATATTATATTTATTAGAGGTTTGTCTGAACCGGACCATTGTCTTATAAGACCTGCCCTCAAATAGCAAATTAACTCACTACCCATACAAAGTTGACTTTCTTAGGATCAACACACGAATTGCTTCATGTCCCCCATATAATATTAAACAACCCTTGCACAAGCTGTGTGCGACAGGCTTTACCTATCTCGCTTCCGCGTGTAAAGTTATCTTTCACTGTTAAGTTAGTGTTTCGTTGTCTATTGTGTCCCCTGACCCGGAGTTATCTCCCATTGTTCCACAAATGTATGCACTTTACATGTTTGTTTTCCTGGTTGTTTGCGTGTTTGGATGTAACTAATAATATAATTTACCTTCTCACATGTGTGTCTGTCTATCATTTGTATGTAAGTCAGTTTTCAAGTGCCATAATCCGGTTAAATGTGGTCACAAACAAGTGTATAACACTAATTCGTGACTGCGTTTCCGTCTTATGAGACTTAAAATACTTTCCTTAAGGTCTACACTAAACTACACACAACATATTCGAGACAGTATATTTCAACACTGAAAGCAAACGCTTGACGCAGACAAATAATAAAAAGTCGCGTTGAGCGGCAGAAAAAATCCGCTGGTTGTCTTCACTCTCCATTGTATATTTTCCATTTTCTCTCACTTTCACACTTCTGTCACACATCTTTTATTCTCCCAATTATTTAAAAACCTTGAAGTGACACTGTACAAGTTTGGCTCAGTTTGAAAAAAGTTGAGCTTAATGACTGTGCGTAACTTACTGCACGAGTCATGTATTTACAAAATATTTACATGGATGAAATAGGGTTGATAGTTTGTACCCTGATAATACTAAACACTACATTCTACCGAAATACTAATGCTAATTCTATAAATATATATATTCTAATTTGTTGCACAAAATTAACCTAATTTAAGGGAAGTAATCTAACTCACTAAAAAAAAAGAAACTGATGTGAGATGAATTATGTACCTTTCTGAAATGAGTAATGTGAACTGTAACAAAATTATAAATAATGGGTTATTTAAAAAAAAAGAATGTTTTAATGTCTAAATGAAAAAAAATATGATTGATAATTTTACTATACATGGTGTAAATGATGTATGTTCAAATGTATAATCCTATATTGTATAAACTACTTGTAATCTTAAGTGATGAGGTTGTTAAAGTGTTTATTAAGATGGAATGGAATAATGTGAAATGAAATGAACTAACTGGTACTGTTCCTATCTTAACTTTTTATCCTCGTCTTTAATTAGCTATTATTACATTTAAAGTACTATCCTAAGTAAGTGGGTAAATTAGTGATTTATCTAAACTACAAAAAAAAATCTATCATATTCCCTAATTCTATTCTAAATCTATATTAAAGTAACTAATCTAACTATAATTTATCACTATATTAAAAACATGTTATAATACATATCACAATAAATAAATATATATACATGGTATTTAACTACCTCAGGTTAGTGGTTGCCATAACATTCAGAAATTGCTTTTGTTGGCACAGTTCATAGATACACACTTGTCCTGGGTATATTAAATAGACTACACAGTCATACTTGTGTCTTATGGGTATTCTTCCACTCGTAGAGTCCGCTGGTGTCGTAGACATGTATATTCGTGTCTGTTATTTACGCATTGTTCTGACACGGCTCTTCCCTGATTAACACAGTTGATTCACCGGAACACAAATGGAGCATAGTAAGTAACGAGCTGTCTATGTACACACGGTGATTCACTTGTTCTTGGAGCACAGTTCTTATTCTGCTGTCTATGGACACATGGTGATTCACTGTTATTAGCACACAGTCCTGATCATGATGTCTATGTATTACATAGGATATTTTACACAGGATATTTTAGTGTACTAAATTTCATGTGGAGTATCAGGTATTTCTACCTCAGATGGTCGACTAAGGGTATCAGCAAGAATGTTGTCCCTACCCTTAATATGCTCTATACTAAAAGTATAATTTTTTAATATTAACGACCACCTGTAGATGCGGTCATTGCGATGCACCCCACTTTGTATGACCGTGATTGGGGAGTTGTCGGTCTGTACTACGAAGTGATTACCCGCTAGAAATCGATGTAACTTCCTTACTGAATAGATGACACTAAGGGCTTCCAACTCTGATATGGAATATCTGGACTCAGCGGGTGTGATCTTGCGGCTCACGTAGCAAATTGGATGGAAGATGCCATCGTAAAACTGGCCTAGTACTGCAGCGATGGAGATCGTGCTGGCATCTGTCCTAAGATAATAAACGAGCCTAGGATTAGGCAAACGCAGAATTGGTACATTACTAAATAGGAGTTTCAATTTTGACAATGCAGAAATTAATAATGCATCTTTGACATCTAATTTTACTGATGCTTTCAAAACATTTGAAAATACACTCGTGATTTCAGCTAAGTTCGGTATGAACTTACTATAATAATTTACTAAACCCAAAAGGCTCCTGACCTGCTTCTTTGTTGTAGGCATGGTCAGGTTCATAATTTTAGTAACAATTCTATTGTCAGTTTTTAGTTGTCCTTGTGAAATGGCATGGCCCAAAAAATCAATTTCTTGTAAGCCCAGTTCAACTTTGCTAGGTTTGACAGTGAGACCGAAGAGTCGCAACCTATCGAAGACATGTCTGAGTTTCAGTAAGTGTGTTGTCCAGTCATCTCTATGGACACAAATATCATCTATATATGTCACCGTATTCGTCACTCCATGTAGTAAATCTCTAGTTAGGCGTACGAACGTGGCAGGAGCGTTACGAAGTCCGAAAGGAAGAAACCGCCACTCATAAAGTCCTAAAGGTGTTGAGAATTCAGTAAGATGGATGGATTGAGTCTGCATAGGGACCTGCCAATATCCCTTAGTAAGGTCTAATTTAGAGAAGATTTTGGAGGTGGACATATCAAGAATAAGATCTTCGCAGGAAGGAATTGGTTCTGCGTCGATCTTAGTGACATTGTTGAGTTTCCTATAGTCCACACAGAGACGAATTGTGGAGTCCTTTTTCTTCACCAAGACGATTGGAAAGGAGTACTCAGATGTAGATTTCTGGATGATTCCACTAGCTTCTAAATTAAGAATTTCCTTATTTAGACTTTCTCTGTAGCTAAGTGGGATAGAGTACGGCCTGCATTTGATAGGCTTAGAGTCCGAAAGAAGGATGGAGTGCTCGATCCTGTCCGTCCTACCTGGAATGTCGGAAAATATGTCCTTATACTCCGTCACTAATTCTAATGTCTGTCGTCGTTGCTCTTCTGTTAGTCCCGTTTCTAACCGTATACAATCTAATGTCGCAGTCTTGTCTACAATTGGAACAGGTAGTTCCATCCCGTCGTCGTCTACCTGATTCAGTACGGTGGTGGTGCTAAGTGCGTTTTCTGTATGCTCACTAAGTGTATGCATATCGTCGGCCTTGCCAGTCTCGCTAACTAGTGTAGTTGCATTATGTATGTCTGTCTTCTCATCAATAGGTGTGGCTGCAATGTGTTCGTCTGTCTCTAGTTCTGTTTCTTGTCGTGAAAAGTAGGGTTTCAACATGTTGATATGAAATATCTTTAAGTATCCGTTTATCGATATTTCATAATCGACATCTGAAATTTTTCGTACCACTTTGAATGGCCCTTGCCATGAGGTCAATAATAAATTACGTTTGTCTGGGAGTAAAAGCAGTATGTCTTGATCTGGTTCAAGATTAATAGTCCTAGCACCTCTATTTGCGTATTGGCGGTAGATTTGACCCTTCCTCTCCAAAGCTGCCTTGGCTATGATACACGATTTCATAATTTTATCTCGTGTTTCTGTTACCATCTCATAAGGTGTTTTAGGGGTTGGAATTTCAATCGCATTAGTTACTAACTGATGGTAAATTGTTAGGGGCCCAAGTGGGTTAGCCACGTATACTAATTCAAAAGGTGAGAAACCCGTGCTTGAATGGGGAATCTCCCGATAGGCGAACAGCACTGTTGGCAACAGTGTATCCCAATCAGATGGGTTTTCTGCTGTCACCTTAGCCAGCATATGTTTTAGGTCTCCGTTAATCTTCTCTACGATTCCATTGCTGGCTGGATGATAAGCTGTTGTAAAATGCTGTTTAATTCCTAACATTTTTGTAAGGGCTTGCGTTGCAGCCGATATGAATTGGGTTCCACGGTCGGATAGGATGGTACGTGGAAATCCGAATCGTGAGAACAAATGTAGAAATACATTGGCAATATCTTTGGAGGTGATGTATTTCAAAGCTACTGCCTCAACCCACCTTGAACATAGGTCTACTAGCGTTAAGACGAAGCGATTTCCTTTGCTGGACACCTGGTTCAGGGGTCCAACAATATCCACCGCCACACTCTCGAATGGTCTAGAGGCCAGTGTTGAAGGTTTCACTTCAGCTGTAGGATGTTTACCCTTACGTACTAGTTGTTGACAGACATTACATGAACGACAGAATACTTTTATGTCATTACAAAAACCCGGCCAGTAAAAATGAGCCTGAATTCTGGCCCTGGTTTTGTCGTATGCAAGGTGACCAGCAAACGGTGACTCGTGTGCAATCTTTAGCACAGTTTGGCGGTGTTGTACAGGTAACACCGTTTGCTGAATCTCATGGTTGTAAGTTGTATAATAACGAGTAAGAATCCCATTATTAAGTCTAAAGAACCATGATGCGTTTTTTGTTACTTTAGCTTTTTCTTTTAACAGTTTTAGATACGGAGACACACTCGGATCAGCTTTTTGCTGGTCTATAAACTTTTGTCTGGTGGTATCATCCGTGCTAGTTGGTGATAGCAACAGAAGTCTTTCCTCCTGTAGTGTGTCTTGGTGTTTAATAATATCTGCTCTGGTTGTTGCATTTGCTGCATTTAATTTTTCCCATGCAGCTATTTCTTCGTTAGTGCAATGCTTCAATTGGGGTAAGCATCCCAAAATTAAATCAGTACAAGGGTTATCTAAAATAGCACATGTAAAGGTACCAGAAAGGAAAGGAGTGTTAATACGGGCTCTTGCCAGCGGGTAAATTTCGATATTACCCGAAAAGGTTCGGCATTTGACTGAGTCACCTGTATAATCATTTGGGTTCACAAATTCCTTTCTAAGACCGATAAGAGTGCTTCCACTGTCAAGCAAACATTGGCATGGTATTTCATTGACCATTGCATTGTGGAACACCAAATTGCCTCTGGAGGCTAATGCTGCATTTGCACTCTCAGTGGAGAATGGCACTGTATGTCCACATTCTAATTTTCCGTCTGCATGAAATTGGTGACATCGCTCACAACTGTCAAAGCTTAAAATATCGTTTACACAACAAACATCTTCAGATTGATTAACAGGTAATTCATTCTCGACCTCGCACTCAGTCTCACTCTCACTATCAGAAGATGTATCAATTAACATTGCACTGTTGGCCTTCAATCTTTGACGGCCTAGGCACTTACTGGAATAATGCCCGTAGCTAGAACAGAAAAAACATTTAACCGCACGCCTGTATGCATTTCTCTTGTTTTGTTGTTTCTTAATGACCATCTCAAGATGTGTCGGATAGTTTGGTGATTTATCACACATAGCGTAAGTATCATGAAAAAGTTGGCAATACATACATTTAGGCAATTTTTGATCTTTCTTGTCGACTCTCTGAAATGGTTTTTTATTGCTACGATAACTTTTAGGTTGGTCCTTAACAAAAGAGACTATTTCAGAGTCGATGTTTGATGTTTTAAAAATTTCCCTATTCGAGGAAAAATATGCGGAGCCTTTCTTCTCGAATTGTTCTATTGTTTCGATGTCTGACTGCTGAAGGAACTTAGCGAAAGGAGTCGGGACTGTGGATATAACTTTATCCATGGCTATTAAATTTTTAAGTTTTTCAAAGTCCTTTCCTATTTTTGCTGCGTTAAGCCATCTATTCAGCACGCTTTGGACATTCGAAACATAATCGATGAAGGTCTCACTTGGTTTTGGTTTTAAGTTAGAAAATTGCACTTGATACCCAGGGGCATCAAGTAAAAAATGTTGCATTACCCTATCGTGAATGTACTGATAGTTAGATCTAAGATCAGTTGGTATTGATTCAATAACTTTAAGGGGCTCCCCACTGAGGTTTTTCATGTAGATCATGGCCCACATATCGATTGGTACTTGATGGTATTTCAGCTGATATTCGACATTTTCTGTCCAAGCTGATATGGAATCTTCTTTACAGAATGGCTTAATAATATGTTTGTATTTATTAAGTTTATTCTCTTCTTGCTGACTCTTTAGTTTTGTAGCGGAGATCTCTAAGTGTGAATCTACTTCTATACCTTTCATCTTTAACTGTGTCTCTGATTCAATCTGTATTTGTTTTTCTTTCACTCTTGCCATTTCATCTATCTCTCTTTGCTTTAACTCTCTCTCCTGATCTAATTGTTTTTGCTTTAATTCTCTCTCCTGATCTAATTGTTTTTGCTTTAACTCTTTCTCCTGATCTAATTGTTTTTGCTTTAACTCTTTCTCCTGATCTAATTGTTTTTGTTTAATCTCCTTATCTTGTTCTACCTGTTTCTGTTTAGTTATTTCAGCTAATTCTACAATCTCCTTCTGGTGTTGTCTTTCTCGTGCACGTTCATCTCTATCAGCATCTTTTGCTTCCCTAAATTTTTGATCAGCATATTGCTCTAATTCCTTTCCGGTGTGTCCTAATTCCTTGCCTGCTTGTATGCAATCAGCTAATGTCGACATGTTGTTGGATAATTAGCTAGAGTTCATAGACACTCAACTACTTACTCAGGTATATTCGGTATATTAAGATTTTAAATGCCTGTGTACAAAAAATACTATTAGATTACACCCTGAAAAAGAGATGCATTATTAATCATATTGCATTCAAAAATAATTTGGGTATACTCATCTTAACCATCCAGAACAATCAGGTACAATCGTTTGGCACCTCAGGTACAATCGTTTGGCACCTCGACACACACCTTGCGTTACTTCTCTAAACAGCACTTGTTATATCTGGTTTACAAGAGCATCAATAATTAACCATTTGCAAACGACATATGACTTTAGACATTTGTTTGAAATTTACAATTACATGCCCCCGGGACAACACAATGTGGTATAGTTAATAGTAAATGTCAATGTCCTGTCTTCGTTCTAATATCTTCTGCGTTCCTTAACTATTGCTGTTTAATCTATGATAGTGCTGTGCAGACGGAATCTTATTTGCATAAAGAAAGTAGTGCCATCGTGACGGTAGAAAATAGAAAATGTCTACATATAAATAAATAAATAAATGCTTTAAAATAAATATAAAGGAAATAATAATGTTTAAATTAATAAATATATTCAATAAATAGCTTGTATAAACCAATAATACTTAATATAATTCAAAGATTCAGGCGAGCAGCCGGTTGGCGATTTGTAAACAATCTGTCGCTGATTGCCAATGGCGTAGGACAGCTGTTTGTCAACCGCGATACGTCACAGGTGCAGCGCTATCTTTAGATTGACAAAATCGATATTGTCGCCGGCTCATTTTTTTGTGTATTGCTCTGCCGTGAATCATGTTTCATAAATACTCATAAATAAACAAATAATTGTCGAAATAAATGATGCAAAATTATAATAATAATACTTACAAATCAGAAGAAAACATATTCATAAAGCACAAAACATTTCAATAAGCATAAATAAACGGTAATCGGTCACGATGGGCACAGCTCGCATATTGTTCTAGTCTGCACACGCCATTTTGCACTAACACAAACCAAACCCTGTGATTAACTGACAGTAATACTATTTTAGAGCCGTGGGTGAGTGTTTTAGCTTGAACAATTGTCCAAGCCACACTTCTGACACCACTTTTATCCTAGCCTGTCATCAAGCGATGCTACAGGCATTATGGGATAAACTTCTCTCGCACCACACAAAAAGATTTGTCAGTCGTACGAGAGGAATTGATTACACATTTTATTGCCACTGGCTCTTACAATACATCAATGCACAAAACTGTCTCTAATGAATCACACATGAATACACAGAACTTCCTATCACTAGTCGTCCCTAGCCCTACTGCTAAATCTATCTATTCATCTAAAGAAATACGCATCGACTCTAAGCGATGTGTTTCCTACGAAGTCTGTCCCCCGTCTGCCAATTCTCCGCGTCCTGATTACACAGTATGCGGAGGGACTTTGTGCATACTTCGGCTTTTGCGTGCTACCTCAATCAACACGCTTAGAGTAGTCAGCCTACTCTTGAGTTGTATTCTAGTTCTTGGTGTCTATTATGTTGAGGTGATTATACCGTGACCAGAGTGCTTACTCTCTGGTTGACACTTCCGTGTCTCATGAGAGAACTGTTGACAGTTCCCCTTCCTATCTACTCCCTACACCTACCCTGCCCTCTTGTTGGGGCACTGGGTTACCTCTAATCTACTTGAGGTAGATCACTCATTCAGGGTGGTCTTCCCTCCTATCTATTCTGGTCTTTGACAAGTGGGCAAAAGAACAGGAAATGATTATAGGAAACACCTGGTTCAAACAACACCCTAGAAGATTATGGACATGGAGGAGTCCTGATAGCAGGATTAGAAACCAGATTGACTACATTCTGATTAGCAGAAGATTTAGAAACGCATTAACAATAGCAAAAACAGTTTCCAGTGCTGATTGTTATAGTGACCACAGATTACTCACAGGAACATTGAGGATAAAGTTGAAGAAAGTCAAGTATATAACAGGAAACACTAAATATGATTTGTGTACATTGAGTAATGACAAGGAAATACAAAACAAATTCAACATAGAAGTACAGAACAGATTTGAAATTTTGTCTGATCTAGAGATCCTATTCCAGGATGTGGATGATCAATGGGAAACGTTGAAGAATTCAATCAATGTGGCTGCAGAAACAACTATTCCAAAATTAAAGAAGGTGGGTAGTAAGAAATGGATGACTGAAGAAATTTTACACCTCATGGAAACAAGAAGACTCAACAAAAATAATTCTGTCAAATATGAAGAAATTCACAGACACGTCAGAACATTATGTAAGGAGGCAAAAGAAGCATCGCTTGAGGAAAAGTGCTTAGAAATTGAAAGCCAACACGACAGTCAAAATACCAAATTAGTGCACAAAAGAATTCAGGAACTTACTAATAAAAGAACTAGTACACCAACAGGGTGTCTAAAAACTGAAGATGGCAAAATCATAATAGAAAAAGACCAGATTCTACAGGTATGGACAGATTATGTGAAACACCTTTATGATGATAACAGAGACGAACAGTATGATATTAAATTTAATAATGAAGGACCGCCAATTTTGGAGATGGAGGTTCGAAATGTTCTTAAGCATATGAAAGCTGGCAAGGCCCCCGGTGCAGATAACATCACAACAGAAATGATTAAAGCTTTAGAAGAATTTGGACTAGATCAAGCCACCAGACTGCTGAACACATTATATGATACTGGAGATATACCACCTGAATTATGTAACTCTGTATTTATTGCAATCCCAAAGAAATCAGGAACCTTGGAATGTGATCAACATAGAACAATTAGTATAATGAGTCACATCACAAAGATTTTGCTAAGAATTATCATGCAAAGAATGAGGAAGAAGATACAACCTGAAATAGGGAAAGAACAATGCGGGTTTGTAGAAGGAAAGGGTACAGTAAATGCTGTGTATATGCTGCGAACAGTTATTGAACGTGCTATAGAAGTAAACAAGGATATACATCTTTGCTTTATTGACTATACAAAGGCTTTTGATAGCGTTAGACATGTCAGCATGGTGGATATGCTTGCAGATCTACAAATTGATGGGAAAGACATTAGACTTATAAAAAACATATACTGGAAACAACAAGCTGCAATAAGGATTGATAATGAAGTGGGACAGTATCAGCCAATTAAGAGAGGTGTTAGGCAGGGATGTGTGATGTCTCCAGATCTTTTTTCCCTGTACAGTGAAAATATTTTCAGAAATGTAGAGGATATAAATGGAATCAGCATTGGAGGACGAAACATCAATAACATTAGATATGCAGATGATACAGTATTAATTGCAGACAATGCGCAGGACCTGCAACAATTAGTAGATGCGGTTGTTGTACACAGTGAGCATCTGGGGTTAGAATTAAATTGTAAAAAGACTCAGGTTATGGTTGCTAGTAGGAAGGAAGAAGTGCCACAATGTAATATACAAGTAAATGGAAATATTCTTCAACAAGTGAATCGGTACAATTATCTTGGAACAGTCATAACATCTGATGGGAGATGCCTTGAAGAGATTAGAACAAGAATCGCCATGGCGAAAGTAGCCTTTAGCAAGATGAAAAACATTCTGACCAATAAAAAGATGTCAATTGATACTAGAAAAAGAGTGTTGAGGGGATACATAGAGCCTGTTCTTTTGTATGGATGTGAAACTTGGACAATGAGCAGTCAAGCTGAAAAGCATCTGAATGCAAAGAATACCATGGACAGACAGAAAAACCAATGACCAAGTACTACAGGAGACAAATGAACATCGTAAACTGAGAAATTAGACGTAGACAGTCAAAATTTTTTGGACATGTTATGAGAAGAAATGGATTGGAGAACTTAGTGACAACTGGCAAGATCGAGGGGAACAGACCAAGAGGAAGACCGAGAGGAAAATACCTGGATGGCTTGGCCACATGGCATGGACAAGACAGGAACACTGAGCTGATCCACGACACTGGTGATCGAGTGAAATGGCGAGTCATGACCGCCCACGCTTTCCGGCATGGCACATGATTGATTGATTGATGGAAAGCCTACATACAACTTCAAATGATAATGGATGGAGAGTCATCAACCTGGCAGAAGCCAAAGGACTGCAGATTAGCAGTACCAGACTACAAAGAAAGGATATACACAAACAAACTTGGAAATCATGTGACAAGAGAACCTATAATCAAATAGATCACATTTTAATTAACAACAGAAATGCATCAAACATACAGCAAGTTAGAAGTTATAGAGGAGCTGAGTGCCACAGTGACCACTTCCTCGTTGGAGCAAAATTTAAAATTAAACTTAAGAGAGCTTTCTATACTAAATTACAAAGATTACACCCAACATATAACAGAGAAAAACTACAAGAAATTACAGTCAAAGAGAAATTTACAGATGAAATAAAATGTAAACTTGAAACTCTGCAAAACCCTTTGGAGGAAAGCGTTGACCAAACTTGGTTGAACATCAAGAATACAATTCAATCTACCGCAGAAGAATGTCTCGGTGTGTTAACCACGCATAGAAAGAACAGATGGTTCAATCAAAAATGTGAAGAAGCAGTCATTAGGAAAAAGAATGCCAGACATTTATGGTTAAATGACATCAACAACATCCAAAAGGAAGAGCATTATAGAAATGAATGAAAAGAGGCTACAAAAATAGTTCCACAGCAGAAGCGAGAATATATGAGTAATATAATCAAAGATATGGAAACTAATCACCAGAAAAATGAATCCAGAAAATTTTTTAAAGAACTGAAGTCAATGAAACGAGGGCACCAATAAAACACATAAAAGACAAAAATGGGAATATGATAAATACCAATGAGGAAATGTGCAACACATGGAAAGAATATTTTGTTGAATTACTAAATTGTGAAGCTCCAAGTAACATTTTCCCACAGGAAGAGGTTCTAACATGCGAACCACAAATTGAAGAACCTACATTTGAAGAAATCCTATATGTAATCACACGACTTAAAAACAATAAGGCAACTGGGACTGATGGAATTGCTGCTGAATTTATAAAGGCAGGTGGCCATGCATTACATCTAAAGCTATACGAACTAATAATAAAAATCTGGAGGACAGAAGAATTACCCCATGACTGGAAAGAGTCATTATTGATACCTATCTTTAAGAAAGGAGACAAGTTCCAATGTGGAAATTATAGAGGAATATCACTACTGTCCACAAGCTATAAGATACTATCCGCAGTATTACTAAATAGACTAAACCATATTCAGAAGACATATTAGGTGACTACCAGGCGGGTTTTAGACAAACAGATCAACAATAGATCAGATATTTATCTTACGACAAATAGCCGAGAAAAATTGGGAATATAAAAGAGATCTCCATAACATTTTTGTGGATTTTAAAAAGGCTTATGATAGTGTCCATAGGAATAGTCTATGGAATGCTATGCAGGAATTTGGAATACCAAGGAAGTTAATCAACATGACCAGACTATGCATGGAAGATACTTATAATATAGTAACATATAAAGGCAGGAAATCAGACCCCTTCCAAATAACATCTGGCTTGAAACAGGGTGATGCACTATCGCCGCTACTCTTCAATCTGGCTCTAGAGAAAGTTGTAAGGAAGGTAAAGGAGGAATGTGATATTGGAGGAACATCCAAGCTGCTTGGTTATGCAGATGATATAGATATTATAGGGCAAAGTGAACAAAAGACATTGGAAATATTGACTCACTTAAAGGAAAAAGCCCAACAGATGGGGCTGGTTATCAACCAAGATAAGACAGAATATATGGTAATTTCAAGAGACGGAATGGCTAAAAACTCTGGCCACATACAAATAGATAATATGACCATTAAAAGAACGGAAACATACAAATACCTGGGTACAATCTTCAACTGCTCCAACATCATAAAGGGAAGAAATACAAACTAGAATCAACTCTGGAAATAAGATATACTATGCACTACAACATCTACTAAAATCAAGGCGCTATCTCGTAACACCAAAATCACAATATACAAAACACTGATCAGACCAGTTGTGCTGTATGGCTCTGAAACCTGGAGTACAACGAAAGGAGACGAAGCCTTGTTACAAACCTTTGAGAACAAAATTTTAAGACGCATCTTTGGACCCATTAGGGATACACAAAGTGGAGAGTGGAAAAGAAGAAGTAACAAAGACATTTATGATCTGTTTAAGTCCCCGTTAATCACTGGTATCATGAAGGCTAATAGACTACAATGGCTGGGGCATATAGAAAGAATGGAAGATAATAGGGAAACAAAACTCGCTTACACTCATGAAATAAATGACCGTAAACCCCGAGGTAGACCAAGAAGGCGGTGGAGAGATAATACATATACAGACCTACAAGCACTTGGAATCAACGACTGGCAAGAGAAGGTCCACCAGAGAGACGAATGGAGACGGATTGTATCTGCAGCAAAGAACCTCAATGGCTCGGAACGCTGAAGAAGAGGAAGAGGAAGAAGTAGAACCGCAAATCATGTTTTATGTAGACGTCTAGACTTGTTCTAGTATGTGTTATTAAACTTAGCTTCTATTTTTACGTATACTGTGTGGGGAGGGGGGGGGGGGAATTTATAGGAAGGTGTCATCATCTTACTCTTATCTAAATAACGGTTCGGGTTCATACAGGCAACAATACACTGTTCGCTAGGATATAGAACATTTATTGTATAAAGTGTACAGTTGGCGCAGTGGGTAAACATACCCGCGCTCTCTTATATTACATATCACAGATCGTTAAACATCAAACATATAGTTGTCATACAACAATCTAGCACACTATCTAGCCTAAGTATATCTATGAATATCTATGAGTCCCTCTCAGGCAGGCCTTGTTGTCTCTCTCAAGTCCGTTTGTCCTCTGCCCGTCTCCGCGTGTCCTAACCCGACACGGGCGGTAACTCTGTCCGAGTTCCTCGTGGACCCCGCATTAGGCGGGCCACATCAGTGTCCACGGAATCATGGACTTGGTGACCAGCTCTTTCGAGAAGGTTCTAGATTACTCGGGTCCTGCGCGACTTAATGGTCTCCCTTGGGCTGGAGTTGCAGCCCTCTACTATGTATGAAAGTGAGGCGGTGACAGGATCCCCCCTCCCCCCTGACATGATTTGTTGTTGGGTAATTAGATCCGTTCTAATTCTGTCACCGAATCACATAAAGTTGGTGTTTGTAGTTTGGTGGATAGTAACCTGGTAACCTACCTACTAGCACTAAAAACTCATGTATTCTACCATACAACACTTCTATGATTTGGTGCAGAGATCCCTGTCTCTCGTGTGCTTAAATATGCTTATCAGACCGAAGTTACGTGGCGTTTTAGTAGTTGTATTTACAACTCGCCCTTCTCATAGTACCCGAAATGGTACCCAGACAAATAACCCCTATATAAAAGAGGGTTAACAAGACCGAAGTCTTGGCTAAATAAGTACACCTTCAAATCTTGATCTGTGTGTGTATTTCTATACACTTTTACTCCCGTATGTTATATAATGCTAAATATGTAGTTACCTTGTTCTTTTATCCCCCTCATACTACATGTGTCCTTGTTGGCTTGTTAGTGTGTTAACTAATAAGTTGATGTTTCTAATAAAGTGACTGTATTTTAAATTGATAGTGTTGAGTTTTGAGGTTTGTGTAACGTGCGTGCTGAATGTGTGGTGTATTTCCAAGCGTCACGAGTTGGGATAACCTCAATCATGAAATACCGCACTGTGTGCAATACATGATCAGGCATTCCAAGTAGTGGTGCTTAGATGTATCCTAACTGCTAAACTAAGTATATTACAATAACTACTAAATTAAACTCACTACTAAACTAAGTTCTACACATGTATTGACAAATTAGACAAGTCATGCACTTTTACATGGAAGACGCAGACAAATTACAATGAATACGTTTTGCGTACAATTTGTCCGCCAAGTGTATCGTTCTCTCATTTAATCCTTTCACGCAGTCATTCACTCATCTTTCATTCAAAATAGTAATTGGCTAAAATATATACTTAAAGTTGAGGTAAGCGTTATTGCCCTTAGAAAAAATGGGCTAGGCGATATTTGCCCTTTAAGCAAATACGTACTTTTTGTACGATGAATGAAAAATAGGTTATAATTTAACTAGAGACACTTGTATAGGACGGTTATTTAGCCTATGAATGGTACCGTCTGGAATATTAAAGTAGAATATGTACAAGTTACAGGTTAACACAATTTATATACATCATTAATGGAAATATAATACATATTTAATAGTACACTAATTAATTACATAACTCCAACGATGATGTGCGCGTTGACGTCCCTTCGTTCGTGTGTTATGCCATGAATGTTAAAGTTAGTATGGCTGTCTCTTGAGTGTTGTCGTCGATGTTGTTCTGTTTCGGCTGTTTGCAAAGTTTTTGTAGCAACAGCAAGTATGGATTGCTCTCACTGTCCCGTATGAAATATTACAGTGTTCAGAGATAGTTCACTGGTTGATATTATTGGTTGAAATAAACACAGTTACTGTTTCTTGCTGGAATTGTTCTGGAGCTTAGGCATTTGATGGTATAGTTCTTACAATATAGCTCTTCACGTATGTTTATGGGTGTCGTAATTAACCTAATCACTGAGAGTACTCTAGCAGGTGTAGAGTCACACTGTTATATGTAACGGACTAAAAGTATCACAGTTTATAGTGTGGCTACTGGCCAATGTGATAAGAGTCATTCTACTGGCGCATTTGTCTGCCGTGATAAAAGGTCAGCCACTATGTTATCGGTGCCCTTGATATGGCGAATTTCGAAGTCAAAGTCCTGAAGTAGAAGACACCATCTTTGTAACCTGTTGTTTTTGGGCGACCCATGGTTAAGGACTAATAATGGCGAACTGTCTGTGAGGACCACAAAGTGGCTTCCCAAGAGGAACTTAGATAATCTCAATATACAGAACAATAGGCTCAAACACTCCAATTCTACTGTGGCATAACGAGTCTCCGCCTTCTTTAGTTTGCGGCTGACGTAGAGAATCGGGTGTCGTACGCCATCCACTTCCTGCATTAAACATCCTCCTATTGCGATAGCGCTCGCATCTGTGGTCAAAATAAAGGGTAAATTTATGTTGGGTAATCGTAAGACTGGTGGATTAGAAAAAATATGTTTCAACCTACACATTGCATCATCTAAGCTGGTACTTTTACAAATTTTTGATGGATGATCTTTAGTTAACATATCAGAAAAGACTGAGGTGAGTTCTGCCCAATGTGGAATGAATTTAGAATAATAGTTAATCAGACCTAGTAAACTTCTAACCTGCTTCTTTGTGGTAGGCACTTCTAGATTAAGGATCTTGGAAACAATTTTATCATCAGTCAACAATTTTCCTTCAGAAATTCTATGACCAAGGAAGTCTATTTGTGTATAGCCTATTTCAACCTTGGAAGGTTTGATAGTAAGTCCAAAAAGAGAGATTTGGTTGAAGACTTGTTTTAGGGTGAGTAAGTGAGAAGTCATATCAGAAGAATGGACGCATATATCATCAATATAAGCAACTACATCATTAATTCCGTGTAATAACAATCTTGTTAGTCTCACAAATGTGGCCGGTGCGTTCTTCAGGCCAAAAGGAAGATATAGCCATTCGTATAAACCGAAAGGTGTTGCGATTTGCTGTTATATGTCTACAAGAAGGGTGTAGTGGAACTTGCCAATATCCTTTTGCTAAATCTGTCTTAGAAAATAAGGATGATTGAGCCATATCTAAAATAAGATCTTCACAACTGTTCATAGGCTCTGCATCCGTTGTTGTTCTGGTATTTAATATTCTATAGTCGATGCACAAGCGGATTGTCTGGTCTTTCTTTTTCACCAAGACAATCGGTGAAGAATATTGAGACATAGATTTTTGAATAATGCCATTCTTCTCTAAATCTAAAATTTCTTTATCTAAATTAGATCTGTAATGGAGAGGAATAGAATATGGTCTACATTTGACCGGTCTCAGATCTGTTAGCACAATTGAATGTGTTATTCTATCAGTGCGTCCAGGTTTGTTGGAAAAGATCGTCTTATAGTCGTCTAGGAGCGTCAAAATGTCCTGTCGCTGTTGTTGTGTCAAAGTGTCAGAGATATGTATGTCCTTTATACTTCCGTCGTCAGTCATAATTGGTACAGGGATTTCAGTATTGTCCATGTCTGTCTGATTTATCACAGATGCTACAGTTTGTAAATTGTCTTCAATGTCATTGTCGTCGTCGTCGAGATGGATCGTCAATATGTCGTCAAATTTGTCGTCATTGTCACTATCACAGATTGTCGGTAATGTCCATATGTCTTCGTCGTTTTCGTCATCGTAAGCGTGCGTCGTTAACGGTGCTTCGTTTGTCGAGGTGTCATTCCGTTGGGAAATTGTCGTTTCGTCTCCGTCAACAGTTTGTTGCGTCTGTTCATTTGTCTCATTGTCCTGTCTAGCATAGTATGGTTTCAACATATTTACATGTAATAATTTCAATTTTCCATTTACAGAGAATGTAGTAGGGTTATTCCCCTTGACCAGTTTATGACATATATCACAAGATGTACAAAATGTTTTAATGTCTTGGTCGAACTTTGGCCAATAAAAATGGGTCAGGACAATTGCCCTGGTCAATTCGTATCCCATATGACCTCCAAAAGGGGAGTCATGGGCTATTTTTAGCACTTTGTCTCGATGTGCTTGTGGTAAAACAATTTGCTGTGTCGTGGCCTGCTTTGTTGTGTAAAATCTAGTTAAGATGTTATTCTGTAGCCTAAATGTCCACGATGCGTTCTTAGTGACTTTTGGTTTAAGTCCTACTAATTTAAAGTATGGTGCAAGTGTTGTATCTGCTTTCTGTTCAGTACCAAAATTGATGTTAGTTGAGTTTGGCGCTACTATTTCTAATGATTCCTGCAGTTGGTCGGTGTTGGTTTTGTGGGTTGTCTGTCGTGTTATTGCGTTTGTGTGTTGTGTGTTTTGTTGCACATTTACAGGTTCGGTACTTGGTAGTTTGGTAGCATCCTCAATTCGAGGTTTTAATTCGGTCGTATCGTTTCTAGATTCGACCGCCCCTGCATTGTACACCTTCGGTAAATTCTTTCTGAATTACCTCAGTGGTTGTCTCCCTTGGTATTTTGGCAGCTTGAGACAAGCAAGAATGGTGTTTCTCTTTTGCGTCGCTATTCGTGTGGTGGATACCGTGTTTTTGCTCCCACCTTTTGATTTCTCTTTCAGAGCATGGATGTATGTTGGGTAAATTACCAAGTATAATATCCGCGACTGGATTTTCAAGGGCAGCACACAATACTTGTCCAGATATGAACGGTGTTTGAATTTCGACCAAAGCAAGGGGGTATTTCTCTATCGTACCTGAGAATGTGCGACACGTCACATGTTTGTCTGTGTAGTCTTTAGCGTCTATTAATGTTTTCTTAACCCCACAGAGCGTTGCGCCGGAATCACGAATTAACGTGCACTTTTTGTTGTTAACAAACCCTGTAAAAAAAACTAGCTTGCCTGTAGATGACAAAGCAGCGTTAGCTGTTTCATTTGCAATTGGGACTATGTGACCACAATGTAGTGTTGTGTCAAGTTGGAACTTCGTACAGGTGTTGCACTTACTGTCTGTTATGGTGTTTATGATGTGTACAGCATTCCCAAGCTCGCTTTCATTGTCGTGTTGATTGTCACATTCATTCAGTGACTCAAGCTCTTCGTCAGACGACGTTTCTACTAATGCAGCATTGGCCTGTTTCAATAACTTTCGGCCTTCACAATTCTTATTATAGTGACCCCAGCTATTGCAGAAATAACATTTAACTTGCTCTGTGGTAAGCCATGCGTTTAGCTGTTTGTTTCTCCACCATCTTCTTGAGGTGTTGAGGGTAGGTGGGTGCTTTGTCGCACATCCCGTAACTGTCGTGATGGTAATTGCAATATTGGCATTTTACTACTTTACCGACATTGGATCGTGGTTTAAATCTACTCTCTGTTTGTTTGGAGTATTTGGTGTTCACTACTGCAGCTGCTGTATCATTGTGACTTATGTTGAGCTGAAAAATATCCCTATTTGCTGTGAAAAATGCATTCCCCTTTGCCTCTATTTCCTGAATACTCTTACAGTCCATTTGTTTTAAGAACTTGGCAAAAGGTGTGGGGATGGTGCTAACTATTTTATCTATTATAATAAGCTCCTTAAGTTTATCATGGCTATTGTTGGTTTTAGCCGAGTTAATCCATTTTGTGCATATGTCTTGGACTGTACTGACATAATCTATAAAGGTTTGGTTTGGTTGTGGAGATAATTTGGCAAATTGTTGTTGGTAACCTGCAGTGTCTAAAGAAAAATGTTGGAGAATGCGTTGTTTTAGGTACTCATAGTCTTTTCGCATTTCCTGTGGTATTGTCTCTATTACTTTTAGTGGTTCAAGAGCTAAGTTTCTCATTAGGATAAATGCCCAATCTGATTTAATGATTTTATGATGAGACATGAGACATTCAAAATTTTCTAAGTAGGCGGAGATGGAATCTCCTGAACAGAAAGCCTTCACGAGACCTTTATATTTATTATATTTTTGTTCTTCTTCTTTGCTTCTTAACTTATTTATTGATATTTCTGTGTTGGACTCCATTTCCATCTGTTTTAGTTTAATCTGTGTCTCGGCATTCAATTGGGCCTGTTTGGCGGCGGCCTCAAGCTCCATCTGTTTCTCCTGAGCCTGCAATTGTATTTTCTTCTCTTCAATTTGCAATTGCATTTTTTTTTCTTCTGCTTCAATTAGCATTTTCTTTTCTTCGGCCTCCATTTGCAATTTTTTCTCTTCGGCCTCCATCTGTAATTTCTTTTCATCTGCTTGCATTTGCAATTTCTTTTCTTCTGCTTGCATTTGCAATTTCTTTTCTTCGGCCTCCATTTGCAATTTCTTTTCATCTGCTTGCATTTGCAATTTCTTTTCTTCTGCTTGCATTTGCAATTTCTTTTCATTCGGCCTGCCATTTGCAATTTCTTTTCCTCTCGTTCCTATCGCTCTTTCTTCACGGGCAATGTTTTCTGCGTGCGTTTTCTGTGCCCATTCTGACAGTTTCTCTTCTTTATAACCTAATTTTATTCCTTGCTCAATGCATTTATCTAAACTAGACATTTTGTATTTTACTTGTTTGTACAATTTATAGAGTTAAATCCCTTAGAAAAAATATGTTGTGTGGTCGAAAATTTGGTTAACTCCCCTAATTATTAATGTGTAAATCAAAATGCAAGGTTATGTTGGTGACAAGGTAATGAATCTGCAAAGAAATCAATATGATACAAAATAATACATTGATGAAACATGAGAAGTACAGCTTAGACGTACAATGAGTATGAGGTGAAACTTAGCTTTTAATTCAAGAACTCCTCGATGTTGTCTTGTACTCTCGTCACTGTTGGAAAGGTTTCATCGGTTGGACGCGGCACTTGTTGCGGAACAATCTGCTCGTGGAGCGAGAAAACATTAGTCACTGTCACACAAAAAAAATGTCAAAATAGTAACATGTCAAAAAAAAAAATTGTTTACAGAACCAAAATCATGAGGCACTGTGGAGGCAATGGTGAGACATTGCCGAGGGACTCAGATTACTTCTATTTTATCGCTAGATAGCTACTAGTTTTATGTAAACTTGTAACGTTAACAATTTCTTTGATTTAAACAAATCAATGTGTTACCAAAAATCAATGTGATATGATTAAATAATTAATTTTACATGGCATTTAATAGGTTTTTAAGAAAACATTCTATGCCAAAACCGGAAAACTAGCCCCCAAAAAGCCTGTCATCATCTTACTCTTATCTAAATAACGGTTCGGGTTCATACAGGCAACAATACACTGTTCGCTAGGATATAGAACATTTATTGTATAAAGTGTACAGTTGGCGCAGTGGGTAAACAGACCCGCGCTCTCTTATATTACATATCACAGATAGTTAAACATCAAACATATAGTTGTCATACAACAATCTAGCACACTATCTAGCCTAAGTATATCTATGAATATCTATGAGTCCCTCTCAGGCAGGCCTTGTTGTCTCTCTCAAGTCCGTTTGTCCTCTGCCCGTCTCCGCGTGTCCTAACCCGACACGGGCGGTAACTCTGTCCGAGTTCCTCGTGGACCCCGCATTAGGCGGGCCACATCAGTGTCCACGGAATCATGGACTTGGTGACCAGCTCTTTCGAGAAGGTTCTAGATTACTCGGGTCCTGCGCGACTTAATGGTCTCCCTTGGGCTGGAGTTGCAGCCCTCTACTATGTATGAAAGTGAGGCGGTGACAGAAGGAAATACGAAAAGGGGAGGAGGGGGGTGAATGACGTTCTGAAAATATAGTGAAGGGATGCAAGGGCCAAAAAAAAAAAAAAAAAAAAAGGTTGAAAACCATTGGTCTAGCCAGGGCCAGATTTAGACTTGATAAGGCCCTAAGCTATTTGAAATATCGGGCCCTTTATAAGTCCAGATATTCTATGTCAGTGACAAATATGATTTTCGGATACCTAGAGGGTTAAACTGAAATACAATTAAGAAGTATATTGATAGTGAAATAATAAATCTTTAACTTAAAATCATTTTTATTCATAACAAACTTAAAAATGCAAACTCTGGTAAAAAGAAACAAAAGTTCTTTTAAATGGCACAATTTCTCCCCCGATGTGTCTCCACCTTGCCGTGGTGGGGGAGCTTGCGTGTCCCATCGACCCCATGTGCTTGCCGATGAGTGAAAACTACATATCGGACGGCTCGTGGGATAGGGACCAGACTAAGAGAGACACAACCTGCTGCTCTGCAGGTAAGACTGAGGATAGCAGTCAAAATCAGGCAAACGATCCCTAAAATCTCAGTCCGGCTATAACCTCTGAGGCTCCCATCTGAGGTGTATCGCTGAACGTCTCTAAGCCATAAACTCTCGGAAGTGTGAGCCTGGCCGACAAAAACCTACATCAGAATTGTGATGATGTGCTGAGATCGCTACATGCTCGGCGTAGATTCGTTCGATGGCTCTTAGCTGGGGGATATACGAGGTATCCCCGGATGAAAGGGCCTGTACGCTACTCGCCCACAGACGCACGGAGGTAAGGTGCTGAGCCGGCAGCACTTGTAGCCTACCTCGTGAGCGAGTAAAAAAGGTGGAAAAACACCTCGGTCGCACGTCTCGCAGACGTCCGATAGTCTGTAACCACACTCATGGAGTGAGTGTAGTCAAAAGTGGAAAATTGTCTCCTTGACACGAAATGGAACGCCTGTCTTGCGAATCCATTACGTGGCAGCCCGAAGCGAAAGCTTGCTGTGTGGAAGCCGAAACAAGAGTCTCGATACCCGAGGAAGGCTAACCTCATTAAAAAATGCCCGCCGAAAGTCGGAAGTGTCGTCCTACGGGTGGCAAACTAAAAATTGACACTACGCAATTACGTCCGAGTGAAATATCTCGTCCGAATGCCTCTCGTGCTAGGAACAGCTCTGACTACCTAGTTTCCGAATGCCGCTCTTGTTCGGAACAGCTCTGACTAGGTAGTTTTCCGAATGTCTGTCGTGCCTGGAACAGCTCTGACGGGCGCAACGACAAGCACATGTCAGAAAACTCGCTGAGTGGATGCCGTCTGCAAACCTGTCTGGTTTGTGCGGAAATGGCCCGGGGTAAACAAAATGACCAATATATTGAAGTGAGGATTTAAAGCAGCCATGAGCAGGACGTGACGATTTCCCTCGGTGAGCCCAGATCCAGGGCGTTATGTGTCGGCCCTGCAACTATGGAAGCAACCTTGGCTGGCGGTAAATGCTGTGGACTGTCCCTGCCTTCCTTTGAGGGATGACCGTTGTCTTCGACCGTTCCAACTTGGCCAGCATGGTTGTAGATGGCACCACAAAAGTGAAAGTCTTCCAGGAATGCTACCTGGTCAAAAAAGCACGCTAAAGTCGATGTGTTGGCCTACGGGTTTCGGCCCAAGGGCGCATAACAGACACACCGCAATCACATCTGAAAAAACACTCCGGATGAACGAAAAGAAGAAGAAGAAATGGCACAATTTACAAAGGCTTATTATCTAATCTCTTGAAACATGTTATAAGAATTAAGGAATTATATTAAACTAAAATATTTTCTTTCTTGCCTTGCCAGAGCAAAGTCACTGATGACATCATCAAATGATAAACTGCGTAGTTTGTCGCTTTCTATGCACATGAGACTGAGGGAACATAATTTATCTTGAGTCATTGTTGTTCTAAATTCATTTTTTATCCTCTTCAGCTGAGAAAAAGATCTTTCTCCAGAGCAATTTGCAACAATCATACTAAGAAACAATCTCAAAATTGCTTCTACATTAGGGAATGCTGATTGGACACGATCGTTAAATATTACCCTATACAGATCCTGAAGTGTCAGACTATCTTGTTCCGCTGAACTATGGGCTTGACTATGTCTAACATATTGATGAAAATACTTGACTTCTCCTACAAGATTCATGTCCACATCTTCAGGATATGTTTGGCATAAAGCACTAACTCCTTCATGAATCTCTTCTTCTGTAGCTTCTAGTTTTGTTAAGAATGAAAACTTTTTTGCAGAATCATTGTATACTGAGGACCTTTGTGCCAGACTTGACTCTAATGCATCCATCACAGGTATAAATGTTTTGATTCTGAACTTGTCTCTTGGCTCAAGGTTCTCTAAAGCATCATCTTCATCATCATTGATATGCCTTCTTTTATATCTTCTTATCTTGTAATCAACATCAGGCAATTTTTTCTTTGCTTGTTCTTCAAAATGATCGAAAAGATCCATGGAACCTGTGACAGGTTCGCCTTGGGTGCTGAGAGTTAACCACACCCGAGGTGTCCTTAGCACTCCCGTGTATTCTAACCCCAGGGGTTGGACAGGTAGATACACTGTTTACTCTGCTGTTGACCTCGTATTAGTTGAATATGTCTACAAGCCCCTCTCAGATTCTAGACCCCCCACTAACTACCCTCTCCCTTGGGACAATGAACACTGAGGCATCGTCCGAGACCACACTCAATAACTGTAAAAAGAATAAGTCAACATAACAAAGTTTATTCTACCCTAAAGAAAATAGGTATGAATTGAACACCCTGATAGAATAATTCTATTTACCGTAGTAGAGGATAGATTAGAGACAGAGTCAGAGTCAGAGATGCTACTAGTTTCATCAGTAGGCTGAGATGCAGATTTGATGTAGATGTTCCGTCCAGTCGGTCCGACACTCACCCGGCTCTCTTCCAGAATGATGACTGGAACCTTTGGAGACCACTCAGTCCACAGAGCTAAGATCAGGTGTCAGAGGAATTAACCACTTGGACCACACACGGCTGGATGAACAAATCACAATGAGTCACTGTTAACAATCCTAAACAGTTCTCAATATACAGCCTGACTGGGCGACCCTCCTCCTTGAGGTGACCCCAGCTGATCTCTTAATGTCCCTAGACGTAGCCAATGACCAATCTAATGGTCCTGGAATAGA
This sequence comes from Cepaea nemoralis, assembly GCA_014155875.1. Classification (NCBI taxonomy): domain Eukaryota; kingdom Metazoa; phylum Mollusca; class Gastropoda; order Stylommatophora; family Helicidae; genus Cepaea; species Cepaea nemoralis. The sequence continues at coordinate 158,473 of JACEFZ010005757.1, forward strand.
AGCGCTTACCCCTGGTTGGGTAATGAATCAGTACTGCAGCAAGTTCAACAGAGTCACATGAAATATACACATGTTCCTGCAGATGATTTCAATACACTGCCCAGTCACTAATGTTCTTGACTCCCTCGGAGTCAAGGCACACAAGATTCTGAAACATGGTTGACCATGGTGACTGAACATACTGTCAATAGTTCTTGGACTCAGTTGGCAGAATTGATAATAACTAATTCTCCTTCAGCACACAATGTTCATCAGGACAAGGATGAGTTGACCTGTATACCTTCACGAATTTTATGTAAACAAATACGCAAGCATGTGTGGGTCTAGTCATGACCGGACACGAGTTGCCAACATAGGTACTACACCTTGATAAGTGCCAATCAATTGCCTGGAGTCTCCGACGGTTAGGCGGATAAACTTTGACTTGGAACTGATGAGCTCCCAGAGCTGCGTCTACCCCAGCTTGGTAAGTCTCTCTGGAGCGAGCTTCTCATCATCTTTCCCTCGTACATCAATAGTCTGTATACACCGGCCTGATTGTTGAGGTAAACGAACACTTTGCTGAAATATATTATTATCAATAGTTTCTAAATAGACAAACCATCTCGTTTCCCACAAGTGCTGCTGCAGGGATCAGGAATCACGTGTTGAGTATTAGTCATTCATGATGCTTCACCCTCTTGCATAATGTGGTATAGTCAGGCGTGGTAAGTAGGTATAGTGACCCTTCGCCATAGAGCACGTAGTGGTTTCCGTCAAACACTGTAGTAATAGGCTGGTTCTAACAGGCAACACCTGGAAAGGAAGAGCGATCGGTGAAAGTATTCGGCTCCAAACATTGGCCCACATGCATCAAATCCATAACTAATCAACCTTCAGTCATGCTACCTAGTTATTCAACTAAGTAGAGCATCATCTCTATGTTGATAGGATTAAAGCATGAGTCTCAGTCCAATGTCAGCTGGCCCTTCAGAACAGCCCGTCAAACAGATTAAGAATCAAGAATGGCGAGTCTGATCTAACGTCTCACCTATCCCTATTCACCTAAAGGTTGTCGCTAGAGTCAATCACAATATTTGTTCTAGAGTTAACGAGAACTAAATATCAAGGTAAGGAGTCCCTGGACTCCACCCTTACATTACACATCCAATAAGAAACATAACAACGATCAATGTACTACCACTGGGATATCGTAATAATACATGACCACATAATGTATGTACACCTTCCATTTCGCTGGTGGGACCTCCTGCCCACTCTGTAGCGAAACTCTTCTTGTTAGACTCTGTCCTCGAGTCAAGAAGTCCTCCTGGTAAAACATGCACCCTGCATGTTCAAATGTTCACTCCAGTTCTGACCTTCCAAGCGGATTAGCCTTGGCCGTGGCCGAACTTCATGGCTGGCCTGGTTTGCCAGTCCCATACTTTAATAACTTACACGCAGTCCCCATATCCCATTTGTCCCCGTGCCTCATTCAACCTCCATTTGTTCCTCCATACTTCCCTCACATCAGCACTGACGTACTCATGCAAGTATGAAAAGAACAGGACAGTAAAGAAAAGAATAAAGAACGCATGTTTACATCGCGACGGTAACGCAGTATCATATCGCATCGAACCACTTCGGCGGTCGGTACATCACTCATAGAAGTATTACACAACATGACCTAATATATACGTGATAACAACATCGTATATATATTTAGCACCACTGAAGAACTTACCTTCTGTGAATTCCCCAGTTCCTCGAAATGAATTCACTATTTAGTTCACACACAAAATAGCTACATCACTTCCTATGGCTAACCATTAAGTGCTCTATTTCCCTAGCACTTCAGCAATTCACTAAATAAAATCTCCACCTGTGAACTTACCTGCCTAATTTCAACGCTCTGCTAACCTTAATTACTGACTGACATAAATTAGGTTCATTCTATACAACAGTTTACTGTTCCCTAGTATATTACAGCAAACATAGTATATGCAACTACTCACTATAATCAATTAATAACATTTGAACACAATATGCCGATACAACGGACTTTCATGTCTAAGCAGTTGACGAAACTTCAGCGTTTCACTCAGGCTTGTAAACACAAATACACACAGCTGTGTACCGCCCTCGTTTTCAACCTGCATATCGATCGGTCCCTCATTAGCGATGCAAAGTCGGCCGCATATTAATGAGTTCTGAACTATCGCGTTCTATGTTCAATTTACAGCGTTAAATCAATTAATAAAGTAAGTACCTGAATCAGTAGAACCTTGTCCAGTCAGCTACCATTACTGTCTGTGAGCCAGCAGGCCGTGAGATTCGACAGTCAGCTGCATCTTGGTTGAGTGTGAGGGAATGCTCAAACTGCCACACAAAAGCAGTACGTCCTCACACCATGAGATTACGAAAGTGAATGCGCTGTGACTGCCGCATTTCTCCTACGTGCGTACCAAAGCGCACGAGAAATGAGTGCTGCACGATGTGTCTCAACTCCACGAGAAACTCTATTTTCGCACTGGAAATTCTAGGTTCTAGCTGCACGAGAAATCGGTGCTGTGCTAAGCAACCCTGGTCATCCAAATCCAGGTGCTTCTCGAACCTTCCAGATGGAAAATCCTGCTCGACTATCCCAAGTCTATTAATAACAGGGAAAGTGGAATCTCGCCCTACGAAGCACAAATGAATTGCCGTTTCGTCACAGTAATCAACATCAGGCAATTTTTTTCTTTGCTTCTTCTTCAAAATGATCGAAAAGATCCCTGGAACCTTTAACAGAATCCGAAAGTGAAGCATACAATTTCCTACATACATCTAGACTAATTTGGGGGTCTTGCAGTGATTGACTAGTCTTGTGAAATTCATCCAGCAAGTAACTCCACAAATATAACAATACCATAAATTCAAACTCCTCTATTTTATTCAAAATGTTTATGTCTTGATTTCTTGTTTCGCCTTTCTCTGTAGTATCAATATGCAGCTGATGCAATGCAGAAATTATTCCATCATAACTATCAAGTATTGCACTTGTGGCCATTGAATGTGCTTTCCATCTAGTCTTTGACAAAGACTTTGGAACTTTTGAATCATCTTTGAAGAATGACAACAGTACTGCCCATCTATGTGTAGATGATGAAAAGAAATTATATACTTCTTGAACAATTCCAAAAAAGTTTACTGCATCTAAACAACAGTCAACTGCTGCTCTACCAACAAGATTCAGGGAATGACCAGCACATGGAATATACATAGCATACTTGTTAATCTTCAATATTATTTCTTGCACACCCTTGTATTTGCCAGACATATTGGCAGCATTATCATATGACTGGCCTCGACACTTACTAAAATCTATTTTGCACTCATTTGTAAGGTAGTTGTGCACCATCTTAGCCATACTTTCCCCTGTGTGGCTACCCATTTCTAGGAAAGTTAGAAAACGTTCAATAGGGAGCCCATCATCTGGTGAAACATACCTCACAATAACAGTGAGCTGATCAATATGGAACCGGTCTGGAGTGGAATCTACAGATAAACTGAAGTACCCTGCAGTTCTTAAATCATCCAAGTTTGAGTCTCTTACTTTATGTGCCATAATTTGGATAAATTCATCACATATTGTTTTAGAAAGATAAGATGTGACACCTGATCCTTTATTCCTAAATTTTTTATATGGCTTGCTAGAAAAGGATCAAATGTTGCTATAAGTTCGAGTAATCCAAGGAAATTGCCATTGTGAGGAGAACCAAATGTTTCCTTACCTCCTCTGAAAGGTAAACCACGCTCTGCCATAGTAATTATGACTGCCACAACTTGTTCAAGAATATTTTTCCAGTACTGCCGTTTATTATTTATCTGTTCTGCTAGTTGGCAGTCAATTGTTGAGCCACGTTTTTTTGTAAGATATGTTACCGAAGCTGTTCTTTGGTCTACAGAGTTTTCATGACTTTGAAATAAATAGGTGTTGCGTCAATCACAAAATCCATCGGATGATAATGGTGTAGAAGAATTAGAAAAGAGTTTACACACGAAACAGTATACACGACCTGTTGCTGGCGAATATACTAACCATTCTCTGCAATATTTTTCACCATTAGCCCGTTTGGGATAGAACAAGCTTTTCGATCAATATCTGTCTTGGTTTGCAAAAAGCTTCTTTGATTTTTCAAATGAGCCATTTGAGTCTGACATTCTGACGGACCTTTTTATACCCAGTATAAAATCTCATCTTTACTTAAATCACCCCAAACCCCAACATCATTCTGTTTGTTTTTTGATGCTGAATCTTCTGTGCTTGTACTACCTTCTGGTTTGTTAATCTTAATATTTGTTGCTTAATTCGTTGAAGTAGATTCTATACAACTAGATGTACCAGGCTCTGCATCAGGAATAGGGTGAATATCCTGTGACTGACTCACTGTGGTAGAGGCTTTTGGTTCATCAGGCCCCTTATCTATCTTTGTTAAGAAACTATCTAATTTTGATATCTTGCTAAGCTCTTCTTCAGCTCTCTGCTTCTTTTTCCTCGTTTGAGCTCCACTTTTATAACTTCTGGTTGACATCTTGCAAACTGTGGGCAGAATATTTAATATAACTATAAACATACATATACAGACCTACAAGCACTTGGAATCAACGACTGGCAAGAGAAGGTCCACCAGAGAGACGAATGGAGACGGATTGTATCTGCATCAAAGAACCTCAATGGCTCGGAACGCTGAAGAAGAAGAAGAAGAAGATAAACATACACTTAAAAGTAATATAATGCATGGCATTTTTTTTTAATTGAAAATTTCCTGTGATATTACCACTACTTACCAGCAAGCGATATTTTTATAATAAATAAAAATGCAAAGAGAAAATTAACAATACCCTCTCAAGTTTTAATATTAGTTTAATTAATTAAATTAAAGAAGAAAAAAAAATTAACATATACATTAATACTTCATTTAATACAATCAAAACAAAATAATGTCTTTTTTAATATGCGGTTCTTTCAAATATATATTTAATAATGTGAAATTATAAGTTTATATATTAAACTTACAATTTGTTATTATAGGCCTACTGACTAAAAAAAATACGTTAAAAATATATGCTATAATTACAGCTACAGGTGTCCGCATAGGATCGACCTATCTATAAATTTTAAATATGGTATCTAATGTTTTATCACTTAAACCTGTTTAGGACAATTTGTCATTAATTTGAATACGTTTTACCAATGTTTATTTACAAAAAATTGTTATCATGCTAAGTCTACTGTTATTTTGACTTGAAAATATAGAAAATAAGTTCTCTATTTTCTATATTTTTTAATTAAAATACGATCGCAGAAAAACTATTGCTCGCAACACCTGTACTAACCATGTTAATTATGCACAACTACCCAACAAAGTTTTTTTTAAATCAAAATATTGTTTAAAAAAATTAAATGCGGTAGAAAATATTCTTACGTTAGTTAGGTTATGTGCGTACTTGTGTAAAATTAAATTGTAACTCCAGTAAAGACCCAAAAAAAAAAAAAAAAAAAAAAATGCACACTGTTCAAAATAATGTCAACAATCAAATTATCAAACAAACACACTGAAAATAGGTCAGAAATATTGTATCGTCTGCCGGCTCACTCGAACTACAAAAGGTCAGCGCATGCTCGAGTGTAGCGGAGCAACACAGGGGAATCCGGGAATCCCCCCTAGGGTTTGCATAACCGGTTATCGGTAATGCAAACCCTATGCAAATAGCGCTTTGTTCTTTGAAAAGATGAAGGGTGAAGAGTATGGTACGTTCCGGACGTGCAGCATTGGGACTAATAATGCTGCAGTATATTTAAGTATACATATATGTCAATTGCTCACTCGGACAATATTTTTTGGGTCCCCCACTTTCTTGGGGGCCCCAAGCTATAGCTTGTGTAGCTTATACATAAATCCTGCACTGCACAAGTATACAATATGTGTTACTACAGCCTCACAAGTTTATACAATATAATATTTGTTACTACCGCCTCACAGTTTTACAATATTTGTTACTACAGCCCCACAGTTTTACAATATTTGTTACTACAGCCTCATTTTTTTTACAATATTTGTTACCACAGCCTCACATGTTTACAATATTTGTTACTACAGCCTCACAATAGTACAGTATTTGTTACTAAAGCCTCACAAGTTTACAGTATTTGTTACTACAGCTTCAGTTTTACAATATTTGTTACTACAGCCTCACAAGTTTACAATATTTGATACTACAGCCTCACAGTTTGACAATATTTGCAACTACAGCCTCACAAGTTTACAATATTTGTTACTACAGCCTCACAGTTTTACAATTCTCATGGTCGTGTAGGGGACAGAGTAAAGGACAGATGGTAGAGATATGGACATGGGGTGAGTACGGGGGAAGGAGAACAGTCTAGATGCTTATGACAGTAGAGACAGGACTGTAACTGTGAAGGACAGGGTCACCTTGAACAGAAGTACGCAATACGCCTAGCCACAACCAGGCGTATGCGAGAGATATGACGTCCCACGGGCTGCACGAGGGGCAAAGACCTCGTGACCACCGGACAGTAGAGGAGAGGTCAGACGGGCTTCGGGACACGACGGAGAGAGGATGCATGACTGAGAGTGTGACAGGATAGACTATACATAGAACTTCAGGGCCATTAAATAGCTTAGCCGTTTGACTTGTGCTTGTGTGTGTGGCTGTGATATGAGAGCGTATTGGTTGTATCGTAACGTATTGTATTGCTACATTATTATTTAGAACGAGAACGAACGTTGAAATGATAGATTAGATATTATATATGATTATATCGTTGAGGAATAAATAAGATTTAATTGACTCATGTGTTTATGTCTCATCTATGCTCGTACTATCTGCCTGTCTTGAACCCTTTTCCTTCTAATATCTCTAGACGTTGACAGGTTAACCATGGGAGCTAACGTCTGTTTTGGCGAGTCCTAAGACAACTAAAATTAAAACTGTGACATTTCTTGGACTAGCCAAGTAAAACTGTAAGCATACACACAACACAACAACGACAATTTAATTGTCTATATATATATGAAACAGAGTGTATGTTTGTTTGTGGGTTTGTGGGTATTGGATGCGTTCGATAACGGTACATCCGATTGAGATGAAATTTTCTACACGTCTTCCTTTCATTCATTTGCAACCGACTATAATAATTTCTTAATGTAAAATCTTCGACTTATTTAATAACATTTACTTTTCCATTTTCATTATATAATGTCTATATAGCAGGGGGACTTCACTCTAGAAAAGTTATTTACGGGGCATAACTTTTAATAACATTTCTATATACTTTATAGTCATATTGTTGGACTTACTTGCACTATTGTTAAACTTTTTGTCTATAGTTATTTTCAGGCATATGAGTTATAATAAATAATGATATAATCTTTAAGGCATTTTCAAAGTTTTCATAAAAATAATGCATAATGCATAACATTGTAACCCATCTTTTTCTACAGTTTTCATTGAATGGTGTGTGGAAGGACATTCTTTTAAGTTACTGTGCGCCAAGAGCTGGCCGAAACCACGCCGGTCAGACAGATAGACAGACAGACAGTCGGGAACGGGAGAGCTTATATGACTACTTATATGAATTAAATTAGATGCTCCCCACCAGGGACTGGGTGAAGCCGAGCCGGGACAGACAGACAGACAGACAGACAGACAGTCGGGAACGGGAGAGCTTATATGACTACGTATATGAATTAAATTAGATGCTCCCCACCAGGGACTGGGTGAAGCCGGGCCCGGTCAGATAGACAGACAGACAGACAGATAGTCGGGAACGGGAGAGCTTATATGACTACTTATATGAATTAAATGAGATGCTCCCCACCAGGGACTGGGTGAAGCCGGGCCGGGTCAGCCAGCCAGACAGACAAACAAGCAGACAGACAGACTGATAGATAGATAGATCCCCTCCAGGGCCTGGGCGAAGCCGGGCCGGGTCAGCTAGTGTTATATATAATTGACCTGAGTCCACTCTAAAGTCCATTCTAAAGCTAATTATTTATATATTCTCTCTCATTACATGACATTGACGATACTAATGTTTTTCTGTCCAACAACAGGTTGATTTTGATAGATGTTATTATACTTGTAAACGAGTTGCAGAAACCACGAAGACAGCTAGAACAGAAGTCATCAGTAGTGCTGGAGCAACACCCCTGAAATCAGCTAAATTAAATTTATTTCTTGAACTAAGTCAATAAATAGACACTAATTTTTTCATGCATGTAAATTTTATTTACCATTTTGTAATCCTACTAAAAGGTATACAACCCACTTGCACATTTCAAAATTATTTCCCAAGGGACATAATCTTTTTGAACATAAATGTTTTTCAAAATTCTAAAATGTCTACGTTAGAAAAGTGTATTGAATTAGGCAAACAACTAGGATACACAGGAGATAAACTAGCAGAATGGAGTGAAAAGAAACATGTAGAAAATTTGCTAAGAGAAGATAAGGAGCATGAGCGACAGGAATGGGCTTTAGAACGTGAACAGAAAAAATTAGAAATAGAAGCAGCTAACAATAAATTAGAAATAGAAGCAGCTAACAAGAAATTATAAGTATAAGCAGCTAACAAGAAGTTAGAAATAGGGGCAGCAAACAAAGTAACTGAGGCAGCCATAAGGCAGAAAGAATTGGAACTAGAAGCTAGAAAAAATAGAATCAGAAACGCAATTGAGAGTAAAACAATTAGAAATAGACTCTAACCTAGAGATCTCAATGAATAAATTAAAAAGTAAGGAAGAAGAACAAAAATTCAATAAGTTCAAAGGAATAGTAAACCCCTTTTGTTCTGGGGACTCAATAAGCGCTTGGACAGAAAATTTTGAATGTTTAATGCATTACCATGAAATTCCAAAAGAGAATTGGGCCTTGATATACATGCGAAACTTTTCTCTGGAGCCATTGAAAGTAATAGAAACAATACCTCAAGAATTAAGAATAAATTATGACTACATCAAACAGAGGATAATGCAACATTTTTTATTAGACGCTGCTGGATATCAAATACAGTTATCTAAATTATGCCCAAAAGCTAATCAAACATTCATAGACTACGTCTCAATAGTACAAGATATTTTCTCTACGTGGATTAGCTCAGCAAAAGTAGAGAAAAGTTTTAACAAATTAAAAGATTTAATGATTATAAACAAGATTATAACATCATTACCAACAGCTTCCTTCAAATTTTTGCAAAAAAGTGATTGTCACACCATCCATGACATTGAACAAAAAGGGTCTGCATTTTTCGCAGCGAACAGAAACATCTTTATTCTGAATGATAGTCAAAATGAGGTAGCAGCTGCTATAAATGTAACAAAACCAAAATCATTTCAGAATAGAAATAAACCTAAAGAGAAGTGCTCAATATGCAAGTACTGCAAATTATCACATGAGTATTACTCTATGTGTGATAGAAACCCAAATTATAAACATAACCTAGAAATGATGGTGAATAAGCAAAAAACAAAGCGTACAGATTACAAAAGGGCTGGTAAATGCTTCCTTTGCCGGGCTTATGGCCACTATTCTTCGAACTGTGAAGGTCGTTGCATGTTAAAAAAAACCAAATGCTATTTTGATTGATACCTCATCGTGTGAAGATGAGAATGATACAGAGAGTGAAAGTCAGCATGAGAATGTGAATGCGTTAGAAGTTATTGATATATTTAACCATGATGAATATAACACCTGTAAGAAATTTCATTCAAATAATATTTTAGAGTGTGGTCACACAATTCCAGTCACAAATGAAATTGTCAACGCCGCCTTAACATCAAAAGGCAAACTGGACTTCCATAAAGACTTGATAAACAAACAGCCATGCAAAATCATTTGTAATAGCGGAGCAACCTTGATTGGGGTCAGAAAACCATTTATACAAAACACTGACTACATAGGAGACTTTGTAACATGTCGCACATTTGCAGGGAATATTGAGAAATATACTCTAGCACTGACACAAATTCACACACCATTCATATCGGGTCGTGTAATTTGTGCAGTATTAGACAATCCTTGCACAGACCTTATTATTGGAGTCTTGCCGATGTCAAAAAATTGTTCCATCAAACACATTAAAATTTGGGAACAAAGGCATTGCAACATTAAAGCAGTAACAAAACTGACTGCAATTAAACAAAATTATAAATGCAAAAAAAGAAAAGTTACAAGTAAAAACTCCAAGGGAGACTATTAGTGACAAAACGATACAAGAAACAAGTGGTTTGCATTATACTTGTTCTGTCCAAGTTTATCAGGTCAAAGTGACATATAAAATAGTCATCAACACTGCTGACAAATCTACAGAAGTTGCCACCATTACCAAAGTAATATCGGAAGACAGCGACCATGCAGAGAAACAACATGTAAATGAAACAACGCAAACGAAACAGGTAAGACAGAAACCACATACTCTGCTCCCACATACAGACAAACCGGATTATGCAAAAAACAGGGGCAGAAATCAACCTTCCCCAACACTCAAGAGTGCAGAAACAAATGACAACATTAAGACTGATATAACAATCACCTATTCAGAAAAAGACAATAACACCTTCCCTAAGACACACAATGTGACCAACAGATCTAAATACCCAGATTCACTATTGCGTACAATGAACTTGTGTATAATATTTCCACTACTGCTGTTAGTAAGTACACTCATCACAGCACTGGTGGTACCGCACTAATTAACGTCAACCAAAACACTGTTGACAAATCAATTATCTGTGATAATAACAATTATCTTAATAAATCAGTTAACATCACTTGATTGCTGTGATAAATTTAGATCCACTCTTATAGTTTTCAGTAATTTTTTTTTATATGCAATTAAGACATTTCAAACAAATTGCATTTGTAAGAGTGCCTATTAAGATGACGCAATCAAGAAATTGAAATTGATATTTTCCAATCCACCCATTCTTCGTCTTCCAGATATTAACACTCAGTTTATATTAAAAACAGATGCCAGCACTACTGCAGTATCGGGAGTTTTGATGCAAAAGCACGACGGGATAGAACATCCAATTGTCTACGTCAGCCGCAAGTTCAAACCTGCAGAAAAAAAAATACAGCATTGCGGAACTTGAAGGACTAATATCTCAGAGGCACCCACTTTCTCATCCAAACAGACAACTCACCGTTACTTGTAATCAAACACGTCACAGCCAAAAACAACAGAATTGCACGGTGGGTCTTATTACTGAAAGATTTTAGCTATGACATTCAACATATTAAAGGTTCTAAAAATATCTTACCAGACCTTTTGACAAGAATGCCTGAGTCACCAGATGAATAAAGCACCAACTATTATGCCCGATTATACAAACTGTGATATTTTATTCTGATGCATCAATCAAACAGCAACATTCTAAATCCGCCAGAACCCTGTGACAAATTTTCTACATTTGGACATTCTTCTTGCAATTTACCATGAATTGGGAAAGAACATTTCCAACTACAACACGCAACGAACTTTTGACATCTATCACCTACATGCTTCATCAAAGACTTCATAAGAAGGACCAGCAAGTTAATTAGTTAATTTAAATTTCAATTAAATGTGTTTTGTTATGTAAACCTTTCAGTTCAAATGTAATTTGTAAATATGATATATATATATATATATATATATATAATATATATATATATATATATATATATATATATATATATATATATATATATGTATATATATATATATATATATATATATATATATATATATATATATATATATATATATATATATATATATATATATATATATATATATATATATATTCATTGGCACCTTTCCGTCTTGACAGACGATAGTTTGGTACATTGTGCTTCAAAAAGGCTTAATAACTACGATCCATGGCGGTGGCGAGTGTGGCTGGTAAGGCCAATTCTTGCTGCAAATGTTTGCCCACAGTAGGTGCATGTGAAAACATGGTCACTTCCACCATTTTGCACCATCTTACGTCTCTCACGCTCTGTGTGTGCTTTATCTGCAATCATTTTCTCCTTTGTCTTTATTCCATTTCTGATAGTTGCCCTCCATGCAACACGTTCAGCGGCGACGTGCTCCCAATGTGCATTATCAATGCCTGTATCAATCATGTCCCGCTTACACACATCTTTGTATCGTAGTAGAGGCCGACCCTGAGATCTCCTACCCGTCTGTAATTCACCAAAAAAGATGTCCTTTGGTATTCTACCATCATCCATCCTCCTAACGTGTCCTATCCATCTAAGTCTACGAAGACTGAGCATGGAATACACCGTCACACAACCTGATCTTTCCAATACTTCAGTATTTGTGATTTTGTCTTGCCACTTAATACCAAGTATTCTTCGCAGACACCGCATATGAAAGCTGTTTAAACGTTTCTCTTGGCGTGAGTAAGTTGTCCAGGTTTCACTGCCATAAAGAAGAGTACTAAGGACACAGGCTTGGTAGACGAGGACTTTTGTTTTGGCAGTAAGCTTCCTGTTCTCCCAGACTCTTTTTGCTAACATGTTCATTGTTGTTGCTGCCTTGCCAATCCTGATGTTGATTTCCTGATCGAGGGATAATTTGCTATTTACCTCTGATCCTAGATATGTAAAATGGTCTACTATCTCCAGTTCAGCGTCGTCAATAAAGATTGATGGTACATCATGTGCACCTTGTGACATAATCTGTGTCTTCTTTTTGTTAATTGTTAAACCAAATTCAGAACAAGCATTGGAGAATGCAGATAGTAGATGTTGTAATTCTTCCTCAGAGTGGGTCGTAATCGCAGCATCATCCGCAAAAAGCAACTCTCTGATTAGTACCCTCCTAATTTTGGTCTTGGCCTTCAATCTCTGAGCATTATAGAGGCCACCATCTGAGCGTGAGTGAATGTATATACCATCATCCTGATCACGAAAGGCATATTTCAGTAGAAGTGAAAAGTATATTCCAAAGAGGGTGGGGGCTAGCACACAGCCTTGCTTAACTCCACTCTTGATTTCAAACTCTTCTGAAGTTGAGCCATCAAACTTGATTATACCCTTCATGCCTGTGTGGAACGATTCCACAATGGACAGAAGAGTTGGTGGGCAGCCAATCTTCTTTAGTGCTTTGAACAGACCCTCACGACTGACCAAATCGAATGCCTTTGTGAGGTCGATGAAGGCAATAAACAGTGGCTGATTTTGTTCCCGGCATTTTTCTTGCATCTGTCGCAATGAGAATATCATATCAATGGTAGACCGGTTCTGACGGAAGCCACACTGTGATTCGGGGTAGACTTGATCTCCCAGGACTTGAAGTCTGTGCAGGACAATTCTGGCAAATACTTTCCCAACAATACACAGAAGTGAGATACCCCTATAGTTGTTACAGTCACTCCGATCTCCCTTGTTCTTGTACAGCGTTATGATGTTTGAATCTTTGAAATCCTGCGGGACTTGTCCTTCTCGCCAGCATAGCTCTATTAGCTGGTGGATCTGTAGAGCGAGTGTGTCTTGCCCACTCCTGATCACCTCTATTGGAATCCCATCCTTACCTGGAGCCTTGCCAGATGCAAGCTCATTTATAGCACACTTAACTTCTGTTATGGTGGGAAGTGTGTCCAGGTGGTCAAGAGTTGGCAGGGCCTCTATGGCGTTGAGGGCATCATCCGCTAGCTTGGTCTCACTTGAGTAAAGCTCTAAATAGTGCTCGACCCATCTATCCATCTGCTGTTTCTTATCAGTGATGATTTCTCCAGTCAAGGTTTTCAGCGGTGCACTTCTTTTGATCATTGGACCACAGGCTTTCTTTATCCCTTCATACATGCTTCTGATGTTTCCCTTATCACTTGCGATTTGAATGGACTCACATAACTTGGTCCAATAGTCATTCGCACACTGCCTGGCAGCCTTTTGTACATCCTTCCTTGCTTGCTTCAGCTCACTCAGAGTGTTACGCGTTGGTCTTTCCTTGTTTCTTAAGAGAGCTATCTTCTTTTTATCAATCAAGGGCTGCAGTATCTGGCTATTTGCCGCAAACCAGTCCTGCCTCTTATGATCCACAGTGCCGTAAACCCCTACCGCTGTTTTATAAATAGTTTCCTTAAGTTTACTCCATTTATCATTTACTATACAATTTTCTGATGTATCATTGAAAGCGTCTTCAAGTTGCTGTTGAAATTCAAAGCACTTTCCAGAATCGTGAGTGTTAGTAATATTAATCCTGGGGCTAGACTTGTGTTTAGCTGTGTAGATTCTCTTTGGTCTCAGTCTAACCCTTGCAACAACCAAAGAATGATCTGTATCACAGTCAGCACTGTGGTAACTTCGAGTTAATGATGTATGGTTCAGATGTTGTCTCCTTGTGATAATGAAGTCCAGCTGATGCCAATGGCCGGATCTTGGATGTTTCCATGTGACCTTATGCATCTCTTTTGTTTTAAAAAAGGAGTTTGTAATACATAGGTCATTTCTAGTGCAATGCTCCAGCAGCCTTTGCCCATTATCATTCATGCGACCGATGTTGTATTTTCCAAGGCACACTGGCCATGAACTCGAGTCCTTGCCCACACGAGCATTGAAATCACCGAGCATATAAATGTAGTCGGATTTTGGAACTGCCTTGATCGCAGAGTCTAGCTGCTCATAGAACGCATCCTTCACATCATCAGAGGAAGCGAGTGTCGGTGCATATGCAGTGAGAATGGTGGCAAATCCACAGGAGGTTGTCAAGCGCAGTGATAATAATCTTTCATTACCTCCAGCTGGGATATCAATCATTCCCAGTAGCGAATTCTTCACTGCAAAGCCCACACCATGTTGCCTTTTTTCTGCCTGCCCTCTTCCCTTCCAAAAAAAGGTGTAATTGTTTTCCCTGAGTGACCCTTCCTCAGCGAGGCGAGTCTCCTGCAGGCCAGCAATATCAATGTTAAGACGATCGAGTTCAGCATCAATCACAGCCGTTTTTCTCACATCGTCAATATTTGTCAAGTCAGTGGAAAATCCTGGACACATGGTTCTCACGTTCCAGGTTGCAAGCCGTAGCTTGAGGTTTCTATTCTTTTTATTAGTACCTGGTGCATTGGTTTTACAGCCTGCGATTCAGATTTTGTCCTAGCCCCAAGCACCCATTGAAGCAGGCAGGCTGTGGCGGATCAGCACCCAATTGGCTGGGGGCTGCCCAGCTTAAGGCGGGCGGTAGCTGATCAGTGACACCTGTAGGTGTCTCCCACCGTCAGAGGCAACGCGTGGCGCCCCATGTCTACGCCAACTGACAAGGACTTATAACCCGTAACAGTTGCCTCTCGCTTTGATTCCGAGACCGGTTAAGACCAGGGATGGAGTTATTGCCTCTCCATAGCACAAAGCCTGGGCTAAAATAAAGAAACCATGTGTTGCCCATGCAGCATGATCCCTCTCTCGGCCTGCCTAGTTCACTCCAGAGGAAAGTTGACACCTATAATCTGGAACAAGACAAGCTGCAGAAGCTGCCGGATCAGCAAAGCAATGCTCTAACTGTCCGCCTGTCGGAGCTTCGATCCTAGACCAGCTGCCAACCAAATATATATATATATATACACACAAAGAGCTAGACCAATAGTTGAACAACAGTTAAGCAAAGCACAATTCGGTTTTCGGAAAGGTAAAAGTTGCACTGATGCATTATTTACACTTAGACAAATTTGTGAAAAAACTATTGAATATAGTGACCAGCAGAATATTGTGTTTGTAGATCAGGAAAAGGCTTTTGATAGAGTAGACAGATACAAATTATGGACCATCCTTGAAGACTGTGGGATACAAGGACAATTGCTAGAAAACATCATAGCCATGTACCACTCGAGTCAAAGTGCAGTAAGAACACAAGAAGGTATATCAGATATGTTCACAGTCAATACAGGAGTGAGGCAGGGATGTGTGCTCTCTCCCCTGCTATTCAATATCTACATGGACAGAATTTCCAAAGAAGCAAATCTCGACAGACCAGATTCAGAAAATTTAGAACTCTTTACTCCAGATGAAACAACTGATCCACAGGGATTAAATGAACTTCTATTTGCAGATGATCAGTGCCTGTTTTACAGCGACGAGGGCAGACTACAAAATCATATTACTAATCTGAGTTCAACCTGCAGCAGATACAATATGAGTATAAACACAGCCAAAACCGAAGTAATGCAAGTTAGCAGATCGCCAGGCCCACTAAGTATACAGATAAATAACACACCTCTGAAACAAGTTAAAGAATTCAAATACCTTGGAAGTATGATCACAGAAGATGGCAGATTAGACAGAGAAATTGAAATCAGATGTCAAAAAGCTAGTGCACTTACATATCAACTGTCACCCTTACTGAAACATCCAAACATACCCATGTCCGCAAAACGACAGATAATAAACAGCATATTCACACCAACCCTATGCTATCAATCTCAAACCTGGACTTTATCCAAATTACACCTTCGCAAAATCAACACCTGCGAAATGAGATGCCTGAGGAGAGCTGCCAACTTAACAATCCGAGACCGAGTAAGAAATGTTACTATCAGACAGACTGTGGGATCAATCCCTTGTGCCACATTTATTGAAAGACAGAAGATCAAGTGGTTTGGCCATGTTGTTAGAATGCAACATCAGCAACTACCATCATCTGCGACGAGACCACGAGGACGTCCAAGAAGAAAATGGATTGACGACATCAGAGACATTGTACAACCACACGGAATGACACTATCCAGTGCCGTCCACCGGGCGCTGGAACGCAAATTATTCCTCCCCACGACGCTTGACGGCAGAAGTGGAAGATGATGATGATGATGATGATGATGATATATATATATATATATATATATATATATATATATATATATATATATATATATATATATATATATATATATATATATATATATATATATAAATTCACTGATTTTTCATATAAAATTAATATAAGCTTAATGTAAAGTACGGTTAGAATAAGCCTAAATCTAATGTCATAATTTTTTGCTACTTGTTAATCGCGTTGTTAAAATCGTTTTTTCTAAATCTAATTAGCTGCCAACACTTTTTTACATTAGCAATAACTATTCCTAACCTTCATTTGTAATTTTAACAAGATAAGTAAGAGGAATTTTTTTTGAATGAAAGACGTGTGAAAGACAGAGTACATTAATTAAAAACAATGTATGGTCTCCACAGCGTGCAAATTGTACGCGCCAGTTTTGTGTTTATATTTTGTTTGCATCTTTTGTAACACATATCATTCCTATTAAATCTTTGTAAGTGTTTCATAACGTAGTAATTAGAGGACATAAATTATGAATCTAAGAATCATAGCTCGAAAGTCTACCTCATGAATTACACATATACGGTGTATCATGACGTTAGAAATTCTAGCCTTTGACACTTAGATAAATTAAGACAGCACACATTATAACACACGCAGTTAGCACAAATATTAAACACACCAGTGTAAATATATTACTTTGAACACTCAATAAAAACAGATAAAGTGCATACACTTTAATAGAACAAACACGGGAGATTAGTCAACACTTACAGGATAACAAGGGACTTAAGTAATTCTGTATGGAAACAAAAGATGCCTAGTACATACACTGCCAACATACGGGAGTAACAAAATGTTATACGGTTAAATATACATATGTAGGGACAATGGGTTGCAAGCATTCTTAATGGGACCAAGGATATTTCCTTGATGAGTCTCTGTAAAAAGAGCCATTGTCCATGACATCATTTTGGATGTCTGAGAAGGATGCATTTGTGGACAAGAGTTCACAATGTGAGACGTTTCGTTACTTCAGTCTGGATATCCTTTAATTAAGATTGACAACCACTCAAGATGTTAGTATATATAACATTAGTTGCTAGTGCTTCAATAGATATCAGACAGTTCCCACCTACTATATTACTGCCCTTGGCCCTTAGATATCATGACAGTAATAATTATTTCCCTTAGGCCCTTGACAGAATTAGTGCAGACTAATTAAAGGAATACACCACGCAGGAGGGGAGGAAGGGAAGTATGTCAAGGTCCTGTAGGGGACAGAGTAAAGGACAGACGGTAGAGATAGGGACATGGGGTGAGTACGGGGGAAGGAGAACAGTCTAGATGCTTAAGACAGTAGAGACAGGACTGTACCCGTGAAGGACAGGGTCACCTTGAACAGAAGTACGCAATACGCCTAGCCTCAACCAGGCGTATGCGAGACATATGACTTCCCACGGGCTGCACGAGGGGCAAAGACCTCGTGACCACCGGACAGTAGAGGAGAGGTCAGACGGGCTTTGGACACGACGGAGAGAGGATGCATGACTGAGAGTGTGACAGGATAGACTATACCTAGAACTTCAGGGCCATTGAATAGCTTAGCCGTTTGACTTGTGCTTGTGTGTGTGGCTGTGATATGAGAGCGTATTGGTTGTATCGTAACGTATTGTATTGCTACATTATTATTTAGAACGAGAACGAACGTTGAAATGATAGATGAGGTATTCTGTATGATTATATCGTTGAGGAATAAATAAGATCTAATTGACTCATGTGTTTATGTCTCATCTATGCTCTTACTATCTGCCTGTCTTGAACCCTTTTCCTTCTAATATCTCTATACGTTGACAACCATATTTGTTACTACAGCCTCAAAGTTTTACAATATTTGTTACAACAGCCTCGTAAGTTTACAATATTTGTTACTACAGCCTCACAGTTTGACAATATTTGTTACTACAGCCTCACAGTTTGACAATATCTGTTACTACAGTCTCACAAGTTTACAGTATATGTTACTACAGCCTCACAAATTAAGTGTAATTGTTGTTACAGTCTCACAAGTTTACAGTATCTGTTACTACAGCCTCACAATTTTACAATAGTTGTTGCTACAACCTCACAAGTTGAGGTATTTATTGCTGCAACTTCACAAGTTTACAACCTGCGTTGCTACATTCACATAGGTGAAGGATATTTGTTGCTACATTCACATAGGTGAAGGATATGTGTTGCTACATTCACATAGGTGAAGGATATTTGTTGCTACATTCACATAGGTGAAGGATATTTGTTGCTACATTCACATAGGTGAAGGATATGTGTTGCTACATTCACATAGGTGAAGGATATTTGTTGCTACATTCACATAGGTGAAGGATATTTGTTGCTACATTCACATAGGTGAAGGATATTTGTTGCTACATTCACATAGGTGAAGGATATGTGTTGCTACATTCACATAGGTGAAGGATATTTGTTGCTACATTCACATAGGTGAAGGATATTTGTTGCTACATTCACATAGGTGAAGGATATTTGTTGCTACATTCACATAGGTGAAGGATATGTGTTGCTACATTCACATAGGTGAAGGATATTTGTTTGCTACATTCACATAGGTGAAGGATATTTGTTGCTACATTCACATAGGTGAAGGATATTTGTTGCTACATTCACATAGGTGAAGGATATTTGTTGCTACATTCACATAGGTGAAGGATATGTGTTGCTACATTCACATAGGTGAAGGATATGTGTTGCTACATTCACATAGGTGAAGGATATGTGTTGCTACATTCACATAGGTGAAGGATATTTGTTGCTACATTCACATAGGTGAAGGATATGTGTTGCTACATTCACATAGGTGAAGGATATGTGTTGCTACATTCACATAGGTGAAGGATATTTGTTGCTACATTCACATAGGTGAAGGATATTTGTTGCTACATTCACATACACAACATACACAGCTGAAGTGATGTATGGCATGAGTTTCAGATTATGGACTCGCCACAAAGCACTTGACATGACACACATCTGTAGCCAAACATGTCCACAACAACCCTAAACAAAAATGATGAATAGAAAGTGAATATTCCAGAAATCACCGTCTGCTTTATGTTGGAGACACCTCCTGGCTTCTGTCTCATCCAAGAGATACAATCTGTGTTATCTTGAAGCTGTCTCAATGAATGATGTTGGCTGTTTTATGTCTCAGGAACATCAGATGTGTCATGAGTGAGTGAGTGATGTCTGACTGATGTATCACGAGTGAGTGAGTGATGTCTGACTGATGTATCACGAGTGAGTGATGTCTGCTGACTGTATTGTAGAAGAGTTAATGACTGTCTATCTGTAGATGAGCATTGGTCTACTTAGCTGTGTAGGAAAATTAATGGAACGCATTATCAATGACAGGCTAACATGGCATCTGGAAGAAAACAAACTCTTAACACCACACCAAGCAGGATTCAGAAAGTACAGATCCACTGAAGATCAAATAACCTATATAGCTCAGGAAATAGAGGTTGCCTTCCAAGAGAAAAAGCACACACTAGCAGTCTGGATAGATTTAGAAAAAGCATTTGATAAAGTATGGAAGGAAGGACTGAAAGTAAACCTCCAAAAATGCATGTTTGTGGAAAAATGTATAAATGGATCAGCCACTACCTTGAGAACAGAACTGCCAGGACAAAAGTACAAGGACAAACAAGCAAAATGATACTGTTGGAGCAAGGTGTCCCCCAAGGAGGAGTTCTCTCACCAACATTATTCCTAGCATATATAAATGACATCACAGAAAATTTTCCAGCCAGAGTACACACATCCTCCTTTGCAGATGACCTAGCCATATGGACATCTGAAGAATATATTAGTACAGCTAACAGCAGAATACAGCAAGCCTTATTAGCGCTAGAGGACTGGTCAAAATCATGGCTAGTGAAGATAAGTGAGGAGAAAACAACATGCACAGTGTTCTCCCTCTCAAATAAAACTCAGCAACCTAAGCTGGTATTGAATGGAAAAATATTGCGCCATGAAGAAAATCCAAACTATCTAGGAGTCACCTTTGATCGTCGCCTGACATGGAAGACACAGGTTGAGAAAAATCGAACAAGAGCAAGGCAGAGAATGGCAATCATGAAAAAGCTTGCTGGTACAACGTGGGGAGCAGATGAGAAAGTTCTCAAGAAGTTATATACTGGACGGGTGAGGCCAGTACTGGAATATGGCATTGCAGCTTGGGCAACAGCAGCTAAGTCAAACTTTAACAAAATAAGTAGAGTCCAAAACCAAGGAATGCGAATCATAACTGGAAGCCTGAAGACAACGCCTATTAATGAACTAGAAAAGATCACTTGTTTACAACCAATGCATGACAGAAGAGATAGCAGAGCCCAGCAACAAGCAGAAAAATTTAGAAGATTGACAGACCACCCTATGTATAACAGGTTTAATGGTTTTGGAAAAGGAAGACTGAAGCGTAGCAACTTTGTAGAAACTGCAAAACGAAAGATTAGGGCAGATCCCATACTTAACATATCAACAGTCAAGCCCATTTACAATGCACACAAGTTCCCAGCTTGGAGACAGCAGCAACTGCCTGAGATGATAGAAAACATTCCTGGTATTGAGAAAAAGAACACTCAGAATGAAACCGAAAGAAGAAAAATAACCCTCAACTACATAAAAGAACATTACCCAAGCAGCAATTGGACCCATGCATATACAGATGGATCAGCCAAAGATTCAATTAAAAATGGAGGAGGAGGAATTCTCCTTAATTTAAAAAATGGAGTGATAAAAACACAGTCAGTGGCAACTGGAAAATTTTCAAGTAACTTCAAAGCGGAGGTAGAGGCTTTGAAAACTGCAGCAGAAATGCTCTTGATGGAGGAAAATAAAGAGAAGCAAATAGCTATCTTCACAGATGCAAAGTCAGCTGTCTCAATACTGAAGAGCAAAAACAGCACAGAACTAGCTGACCTAAGAGCAGCACTCCATGGTCTATGCCAGAAATCCAAAAAAGTTGTAATACAGTGGATCCCATCACATTGCAGTATACCTGGAAATGAAGAGGCTGACAGACTAGCAAAAGAGGGTGGACGATTACCACAGCCTGACATAGACATAACCTATAATGAGGCAAAAAGGTTTATAAAAAGCACTTATAGAACCAAATGGGAATCAGAGCATCCAGGCCACCAGAAGGATGATGCATATTACAAACTCGACCGAAGAGAACAAGTAGCAATCTTCAGACTCCGCACAGGACATAACAGGCTGAAACACCACTTGTTCAATAAACTAAAGATAGGAGATACCGATGAATGTAATTGTGGAACTGGTAAAATGACAGCTAAACATTTGCTGCAGGAGTGCCCAATATATGCAGAACAGAGAAAGATATTTTGGCCCACGCCTGCTTCATTTGAGGACAAGCTCTATGGAGATATCAACAAGCTCAAGTTGACTACAGCTTACTTTAACTACATTCAGGTTGACATCTAAAGGTGCATGAAGATGTATTTAGACTGCCACACTTCATACCACAGGTATGTCGGTTACAAAAGCGTCCCAGAGGCATGAAATGGAATATTGCTTGGATAGCACATCCATTACGTGGAAAGTCCGAATCAAAAGCTCACTGTGTGGGCTTCGTAAATGGTGGAAAAAGTGTCCTAGTGGCACGAAATGGAATATTGCTTGGATAGCAAATCCATTACGTGAAAAGTCCGAATCGAAAGCTCACTGTGTGGGCTTCATAAAAGGTGGAAAAAGTGTCCTAGTGGCACGAAATGGAATATTGCTTGGATAGCAAATCCATTATGTGGAAAGTCTTAATCGAAAGCTCACTGTGTGGATGTCATCTGCAGACTGCATTCTTCTGGTTTCCGGAGGAACAGCCTATGGTGTACGGAAGTGAGGCTAAGCAGCCATGTGCAGGGCGTGACGATTCCTTGGATGAGCCCAGTACCAGAGCGCTGTGTGATGGCTCTGCAAGTATGGAAGCCTCCTTGGATGGCGGGGAATGCCCATGGTCTGCCCCTGACTTCCCTTGAGGGTTGACCAGGATGTCTTTGGCTGTTCTATATGGGCCAGCTAGGATGGGGGATAACACCACAACAGTGAGATTCAAACGTCCTAAGAAACCCCCGGGAAGGTTAACCCGGTCAACAAATGCCCGCAGAAGTCGGATGTGTCGGCCTAACGGCGCAAGAACGCAGCTCTGTTGTAAACAGGCAAAACGCAGTCACATCCGAAAAAAAAATCCGGATGAACACAGCAGAAGAAGAAGAAAATGAGCATTGTAGCCCACGTGCTGTCTGGTAGAATATGTCACGACAGTACAGGTTAGCACGTACTTAGAATCACAGATAAGTGGATTATTTGTGTATCTAATGTGAACTGTTCTGTCACAACACACACGTACTTAGACTCACAGATAAGTGGATTATTTGTGTATTTAATGTGAACTGTTCTGTGAAACAGCAAACATGTACTTAGAATCACAGATTTGTGGATTATTTGTGAATTTAATGTGAACATTCCATGAACTGTTGCACGTAACAGCATTAGGTTTGTGTTACTCGTTGTGTGGAGTGACAATTGTGATTGGATCTGTAAGTGTCTGAGCATCGATAAATCTGGATTTGTGAGAAGATTAATGGATCATTGTTAATGAGAACATTAATAAATCTGTTATTGCCTGAACATTTATAAATCTGTAATTGTCAGAACATTAATAAATCTGTAACTATGAGAACAATATTGACTCTGGAATTATGTAAAAAATCATTAATGTTAAATTACAAGAACATAAATGAATCTGTAATTTTCATAACATTAATAAACATTCAAAACTTGTTTACCGTATTGAACGAAGGCACAAACAATAGATGGTACGATTTATTGCCTGGCATATTTCACTGCATCTCATCAGGTAATATAAACACACATACTCACACAGTAATTCGAATTGTCTACCTCCTTAAATATAAACTGACTATCATGTCTAATTGTTTGCACAAAGTTGGTTTTTATAAATGAATGGCAATTGCGTCTGCTAGCTTTAACATGCGACCGTTTTATGTGTTAAACAACACATAGAACACTTTGTCCCAATCAATCACGTGACCTGTTTCCATAATGTGTCGTCCAATCGATGGTGGTGTGCATATGCGGTGTGTAGGCTTTGTCAGGTGACCAGGGTCTTTGTTTATTATTCTGTCGGTTTTATTAGGCATTTGTTCGACCACCCTGTTATGTTATTCACTTGCCTCTCTGTTCTGCTGATGTAGGTAGACTGGCACCTGCATGTAAATTTATAAATACAGTTGGATTTGATGTACAGCGGGGCAGGTTCTTTTACTGCTGTTGTTGACTGGGTTTGAGTTGTTGTTGACTTGGTTTGAGCTGTTGTTGCCTCGAGTTGAGTTGTTGTTGACTCATATTGAGCTGTTGTTGACTTCATTTGAGCTGTTGTTGACTCGAGTTGAGTTGTTGTTGACTCAGATTGAGCTGTTGTTGACTTCATTTGAGCTGTTGTTGACTCGAGTTGAGTTGTTGTTGACTCAGATTGAGCTGTTGTTGACTGGGTTTGAGCTGTTGTTGCCTCACGTTGAACTTTGAACGAAGAGCACTTGTTGTAATGGCGAAATATATTGTTGGTTTTGTTCATTCTCCGTTGTGCTCATTATCTGTTGTACTCATTCTACGTTTTGCTCATTCTCCGTTGTGCTCATTCTCTGTTGTACTCATTCTCCGTTGTGCTCATTCTCTGTTGTACTCATTCTACGTTTTGCTCATTCTCCATTGTTCCCTTTCTATGTTGTACTCATTCTCTGTTGTACTCATTCTCTGTTGTACTCATTCTCCGTTGTACTCATTCTACATTTTGCTCATTCTCCGTTGTGCTCATTCTCCGTTGTACTCATTCTCTGTTGTACTCATTCTCCGTTGTACTCATTCTTCGTTGTACTCATTCGCTGTAGTACTCATTCTCTGTTGTACTCATTCTACGTTGTGCTCATTCTCTGTTGTACTCAGTCCACGTTTCGCTCATTGTCCGTTGTACTCATTCTCTGTTGTACTCATTCTCTGTTGTACTCATTCTACGTTTTGCTCATTCTACGTTTTGCTCATTCTCCGTTGTGCTCATTCTCTGTTGTACTCATTCTCTGTTGTACTCATTCTCTGTTGTACTCAGTCTCTGTTGTCCCTTGCGATGATCCCCTCTTCTATCATGTTCATGTTGTTAATGTAGATAAGGGAAACAACTCGTCAACTTCATATCTCAACAATTGCTGGAGATTATCTCCCGTAGATTATAACATTCAAATCAGATTCTGGCTTGGATTTCAGTTGGTGACCCAACTCAGGACCGTCAGACAAACAGTCGGTCAGTGGTTATAGGTCTGCCACTCCGACCATTATTTAGTTGAACAAGAGTACAAGTGTTTACATCTGTTTATTTCCATTATGCATATCTTTATGTGTGTGTTTGTATCTATATGAGCGCGTACGGGAATATGATTATGGTATCTTGCAGATGTCAGACAACCCTCGGCTACTAGATTACCTGGATCGCAAAATAATATTACCTAGAACTCTGAGTAGGAGTTAAGTGCCCAGTTCTAGTGCACTTCGATACTCATCATCATCATGAGACATGTCGATAAGCGAGGGCGGTCACGTTTCGCCATCTCACTCGATCACCAGAGTCGTGGATCAGCTTTGCGTTCTTCTCTGGACCGTGCCATGTGGCCAACCAATCTAGATATTTACTTCTCTACCTTCACCTTGTTCTTTTCCCCGCAATATTGCCTGTTGTCACCAAGATCTCTAGTTTATTTCGTCGCACAAGATACCCAACAAATTTTGACTGTCTATATCGAATTCCTCTAATCAGTTTACGGTTTTAATTTGTTTCGTGTCCGGAATTGCATATTACTTTTTCTGTCTGTCCATGGTATTCTTTGCATTTTCCTCAGAAATCACATCTCCATTGCCATCAGATATTTTTCAGCTTGTGTGAGAGGCGCTGTGTGTGAGGCGCTGTGTAAGAGGCGCTGTGTGAGAGGCGCTGTGTGAGAGGCGCTGTGTGTGAGGCGCTGTGTAAGAGGCGCTGTGTGAGAAAAACATGACGTAAAGTAAGCATAACGTGAAGAAAACGTGACTTGAAAACAGAAATAAAACAGAACAAAAAACGATGTCAATTCATTCTGTGAGTTGAGTTTAAACCAACAACTTGCACGTCCGAGATCCGACCGAGAGAGTTAGACATGACTCCCCTGGGGATGTTCTTCACCAGTCAAAAATCAGGTGTACGTGGAGGTAGGTCAAGGCCGTGCCAGGGTCGATACGCTGCTTGTTGACAATATCCCCAAGGAATCAATGTCGACAGCATACCCATTCTGTTCTGTGTCTATAACCTGCCCATTGGATGACACACTGACAGTCTCACCCATGTGATCTCACAACATAGCATCCACACATTGATACACAGTCTCACCCATGTGATCTCACAACATAGCATCCACACATTGACACACAGTCCCACACATGTGATCTCTCAATATAGCATCCACACCTTGATACACAGTCCCACAAAGGCGATCTCTCAACATAGCTTCCGCACATTGACACACAGTCCCACACATGTGATCTCACAACATAGCATTCACACATTGATATACAGACTCATCCATGTGATCTCACAACATAGCATCCACACATTGATACACAGTCTCACCCATGTTATCTCACAATATAGCATCCACACATTGATACACAGTCTCACCCATGTTATCTCACAATATAGCATTAACACATTGATACACAGTCCCACACATGTGATCTCACAACATAGCATCCATACATTGATACAGTCTCACCCATGTGATCTCACAACATAGCATCCAAACATTGATACACAGTCCCACAAAGGCGATCTCACAACAAAGCATCCACACATTGACACACAGTCCCACACATGTGATCTCACAACATAACATCCACACATTGATATACAGACTCACCCATGTGATCTCACAACATAGCATCCACACATTGATACACAGTCTCACACATGTGATCTCACAACAAAGCATCCACACATTGATACACAGTCTCATACATGTGATCTCACAACAAAGCATCCACACATTGATACACAGTCTCATACATGTGATCTCACAACAAAGCATCCATACTTTGATACACAGTCTCACCCATGTGATCTCACAACATAGCATCCACACATTGACACAGTCTCACACATGTGATCTCACAACATAGCTTCCACACATTGACACACAGTCTCACACATGTGATCTCACAACATAGCATCCACACATTGACACACAGTCCCACACATGTGATCTTATTTATAACATAGCATCCACACATTGACACACAGTCTCACACATGTGATCTCACAACATAGCATCCACACATTGACACACAGTCCCACACATGTGATCTCACAACAACATGGCTTTCTGATCACGTGCCCTCGTGCTTCAGTCAACACAAAATAACCGTTGGACGTGGTTACATGATGTGCAGCCAGGCAGCCAACCACAAGAGCAGATCCTACAGCTATCAGCTCCTGCAACAGTCTGAATCCGAGGTCCCAAGGGTTGGAATATGTCAGAGATGAACTCACTCCCTCACAGAGTTGAGCTTGGAACCACCGGGGGAGGGTCATACGTCACTGCAGGTCTGCTGTTGGAAACAAATATATCCTGGGTTTTCTGGCATGTGGATTACACATCTCAGCCTGCACACGGCGTGGCGACTGCCCAGGCAAATGACCTATAATCCTCCCTCCCCTCTCCTCCAGTACGAACTCCCCGCTCCCATTTTTCCTATGCAGACACTGGCAATGATGCGCACGACATACGAGAGACAGGGAAACACAGAGGTAGACAGAGTGAGAGATACGGAAAGAGAGACAGAGATAGACACAGAGACACACACAGAGATAGACAGAGTGAAAGACAGAGATAGACACAGAGAGACAGGGGGAGAGAGACAGAGATAGTCACAGAGGGAGATGCAGAGAGATGGAGAGAGATACAGAGAGAGAGACAGAGGTATATGTACATAGAGAATCAGAGACACAGAGAGGAAGACATGCAGAGAGAGAGAGAGAGAGAGACAGAGAGAGACAGAAAGAGACAGAGAGAGAGAGACATTGAAAGTGACACACACAGAGGGCGAGAGACAGAAAGGCACATAGAGAGACATAGAGAGAGACACACACAAAGATAGAGATACAGAGACAGAGAAAGTGAGACACAGAGAGAGAGAGAGAGAGAGAGAGAGAGAGAGAGAGAGAGAGAGAGAGACACACAGAGAAAGAGATACACAGGGAGAGAGCACTTGTCAGAGTCTTGCATAACACAAGACAAGTAGCTCGTTTTCTGGCAAGTGTGAAGTAATATCAAACTGTCAAATCACACGAAGTGAATATCCGAAAGTATTATTCACACGCTTTATTGACGCGCTGCATTAATTATCGCACAAACATCGCGCACTGACAATCTATAGCAATCATTTCAACATGAACAAGATCACTACAATACATAATAATACATGCAAGCAATAAACATCTCACTTACAGTTAAACTATACAAGCATTCGACTCAGTCTTCCACTGTCGTACAGGCTAGCTCTCAAGGCAGATTCAAACTCAACTCGCATTCCCTTGCGACCTGTCCGTTCAACGATCTAAGCCCGTCTGCCAGTTCTGGCGTCTTACACGCTTACACGCTCGCGTCAGCTGGTGTCCCCTGCACGGTTCACGGGGTGAACTCAATTGCTGTGCGTGGCTACCTATCCGGGCGTCGGTAACGACGCCGCGTTCTCTCTGCCGTGTTTAACATTACTCAGGGTTGCGTGTTGTTATGTTGTCTGGCGTTGGTACAGACAAAGCGTCGCAACCTCGGATGTGAGACCTTGACACTCTCCACACCCCTTTTTCCATGAAAGGATGTCCTTACATGTATAATATATCTCTAGGTGTTCTTAAACATGTCAAAGTCGAACATTATACATTAACAATTATCATAAATATATACAGGTGAATAGTCAACAATATGTATACACCACTTATGTTGCACTATGAAGTACAACAGTCAAGTACAATCTATTTAATGGGCATTACCTCGCTGTGACCCAGCTAGTCCGGTAGGTATCGGCTAAACTGGCCCCTACCTCACAACCAAGAACAAAAATACTAAAATAATCAGGTCAAGCCGTGAGCATCTCCCTCTGAGATGACTCCTCCATCAGACCTCTATTTAGAGTTTCTAATGAAGGTCAACAGTTTTGGCAATATACTGTCCATATCTAAACGATGTTACATTGACATGTTATTTATCAAGCACACATGTTAATGGTTACAATACATATTTACATATCACCAACAAATTAGAATAATGTCCCCTGGTTATTATACAGAAAATTTAGGAACAATAATTTATCGTCGTTTACAAGACATAAATTACAATTGCAAACTCATTTCTTAGTGTCATAATTTGATCCTTATTGACAAATGTGCACAAAAAGTCACGTTTGTAAAGAAGCAATCAAGTTATGATGCTGAGATTACATCCTATACAAATCAACATATACAATTCCGTATATGGGAATATTTTAAATCACATTTTAATACAACGTCATACATTTATATACTTTTAATAATATGCAAAAACTCGGAAGCATACAGCTGTACTATTACATGTGTTGTGATGTCATTCAAACAAAGCTGGTCCGTTCTGGATGGATCTTCTATAAACGGAGTAGTAGTTGTTACTATCAGCTGTTGGATCATCTCTTCCGTCTTCTGCTCGGATTGTACTGTCGCAGTCATCTTTCGTACCTTGTTAAAACGTCTTGGGCACCTCGGTCTGGATACTTTAGGATTACCTCACGTTTTAGTGGCTTGGTAACTTCTTGGATCCTCTAGTGTTGTCCCGTGACACTTCTCCGTAGTGTCTGGTTGTTATAATATTTATTTACAATAATAATTACATTCTTTCTCATATCTCACAGTTATACAACACATTAGTTTACATAATACTGATTTCATTCTTTCACATATCTCACAATTATATACGCATTCATTCGCATGATAATAATAAGAATCACAATATGTACATAAGTTATATACATTGGGAGATACAATCTTCCCCATCACAATGGTGTACACAGCGTTACTGACACATTGTCACAATTGGCTGTGGTACTGAGCACTATCTACGTTGCAGTTTTATACACCCTCTGCACTGTGCTCTGGTGTCGACTGGGTATTAGGTTCGTTGTATGGACATCTCGACAAAAGGTCTGCAAGGCAGTTTTGTGAACCCTTTATGTGGTTAACCTCATAGCTATAGTCCTGCAGAAGAAGGGACCATCTTGCCACCCTGCTGTTACTAGGCGTTCCTCTGTTAACAATTGTCAGCGGAGTATTATCTGTTTCAATAATGAAATGTTTGCCTAACAAAAATCTAGAAAGTTTACGTACCGAAAATACCATGGCAAGAGCCTCGAGTTCCGGTGTACTGTAATTTTGTTCGCTGGTGTTCAGTTTTCGAGAGACTTAGTATACTGGGTACAATATTTGGTCGTGTTCTTGGAGAAGCACACCTCCAATGGCTACGGAGCTCGCATCACATCTTAATCTAAAAGTAATATTCAAATTTGGCAATTTCAAAATAGGTGATTTAGAAAAATAAGAAAGAATTTTCGTAAATGCTGGCCTTAAACATTCACTGTTTACAATCACATTGGGGTGTTTATTTGTTAGTAGATCAGTGAAACATTTGGTCAATTCAGCAAAATGAGGAATAAACTGTCTATAATAGTTTAACAGACCTAACACACTTCGCAACTGTTTCTTAGTTGTCGGAAGCGACAATTTCAAAATTCTGGACATGATGTTATCGTCAGTTGATATAAAGCCATTTGAGATCTTATAGCCCAAAAATGAAAAAAAAAATGAAGCTTCTGATTGTTTTAACGCTCTTTCGGCCGCTCTCTCATCCCTCTCACTAATTTGCTCTTGTTTCAAAAGATATTCTGCATATTTATTCTCACTCCAGGCTCTCAATTCCTCACCAGACATATTCATTTTTAAACCCATTTCAATGAAATCGTTTAAAGAAGACATGATGAACAATAGGTATGATGGAATAAATATAAACAAAATTACTTATGATGTTAGTAAGTTACAAATATTTATAGCACAGTTAATGTCTAAAGCCAGACTAACGAAAGTATACAGAAAGCTGAAAAAGATTTTATACTCAAGTAATCCTTGGGTACTGTGCTGTTCAGTGGTGCTCGAAATCACACTGGAACGTCTTTCGAGTTGACGCACACAAATTTTTGAAGTTCACCAGACTCAGGTAAAGTTGACCCAAAAAACCTGCACTTTTTAAACTAAACGAAATTAGAACGTTTGTAAATGTATGGTGTGTGTAATGTCACTGAAGTCTGTA
Source organism: Cepaea nemoralis (assembly GCA_014155875.1). Taxonomy (NCBI): domain Eukaryota; kingdom Metazoa; phylum Mollusca; class Gastropoda; order Stylommatophora; family Helicidae; genus Cepaea; species Cepaea nemoralis. Next base: position 189,796 of record JACEFZ010005757.1, read on the forward strand.
AAGGTTTGTATGCTGTCAAGTATTATTGTTAGTCGTTACCACAATCAACAACTTTCACGCTCACACTAACCCTACTCAATGACATTCAAGGGCACGACCGCCATTTTGGATTTTAGGTACAAAATTTGTTGAATTTAGTGCTAAGTCTGAAGACGCCTCGATTGGCTTCAAATAATATCTTCACACTTATAATTTAATTAAATCAACTCTATTAATTCGTTACTTTACCTTAACCTATGACTTGCGCACTTCTATCGGCATGTTCACATTCGCTTGCAAACTCGGACCAAACAAATTTATACGTTCGCATTTGATTCAAAACCCGGACGAAAGCCACCACATTCGCACTTGTCAGAGTCTTGCATAACACAAGACAAGTAGCTCGTTTTCTGGCAAGTGTGAAGTAATATCAAACTATCAAATCACACGAAGTGAATATCCGAAAGTATTATTCACACGCTTTATTGACGCGCTGCATTAATTATCGCACAAACATCGCGCACTGACAATCCTATAGCAATCATTTCAGCATGAACAAGATCACTACAATACATAATAATACATGCAAGCAATAAACATCTCACTTACAAGTTCAAACTATTACAAGCATTCGACTCAGTCTTCCACTGTCGTACAGGCTAGCTCTCAAGGCAGATTCAAACTCAACTCGCATTCCCTTGCGACCTGTCCGTTCAACGAATCTAAGCCCGTCTGCCAGTTCTGGCGTCCTTACACGCTTACACGCTCACGTCAGCTGGTGTCCCCTGCACGGTTCACGGGGTGAACTCAATTGCTGTGCGTGGCTACCTATCCAGGCGTCGGTAACGACGCCGCGTTCTCTCTGCCGTGTTTAACATTACTCAGGGTTGCGTGTTGTTATGTTGTCTGGCGTTGGTACAGACAACGCGTCGCAACCTCGGATGTGAGACCTTGACAAGAACGAACGAACAGACTTTATTTTCAAAGGGTAACAAATTGGGCACGCGGGCCCGTTTTACATTCGGCCCTTCCAATCACTCATCTTTCTTTCATCAACAGTGCATAGGAAAACACATTGTCACATGAATTTTGTAAACATAAACAATGCATATTACTATGTTATGTGACACATCTACCACCCACCCACACATCCCCCATTCACTACAACTCCTCCACCCAACCACACACATAACCCACACACACATACATGCCCCCACCCATCCACCACATCCCTACACCTACACATCTCCCCACCCACACACACCTCTCACCCATCACACATCCCATCCACCCACACCCCAAGCACACATACATTCCCCAACCCACACATCCCCCACCCACACACATCCACCCACCTACACACATCTCCCCACCCACTCACATATCCTCTACCCATCCCATTACCCACCAACAATCACTCACCCACATATCCTCCTCCACCCACACACCTCCAACCACCCAGCCAAACACACATTCCTCAGCCACACATCCCCCACGCACACACACATCTCCCCGTCAACTCACATATCCCGCACCTACCCACACACAAATTCCGAACCCACCCACATAATCTCCCATCTCCCCCAGCCCACTCACAGATCCCGAGCCCACCCCTACAAACATCCCCCACCATCTCCTAACCTACACACACTCACCCACCCTCATATCCTCTACCCACCCACACATCCTCTACCCACCCATCCCCCAACCAAACATCCCTTAACCACACACCCTTACTCATATACAATCACCCACCCACACATCCTCTACCCAACCACACATCCTCCACCCACCCATCCCCCAGCCACACATCCCTTATCCACACACCCCTACCCATATACACACAGCATCCCCACCCACGCACAATCTCCCCACCCATACACACATCCCTCACATACGTCCCACCCACCAACACATCCCCCATTCACAAACACACACCTCCCATCCACGCACAACCCACACACACATCCCCAACCCATACACTCATCCCCTCACACATTCCTAGACACACGTACTTATCCCTCAACCACTAACACCCACACATCCCTCACCCACTCATCAACACATACATCTCCTATCTACCCACCCACACTCACACACCCCAACCACCCATCTAAACACACATCCCCCACCCTCACACACATCCTTCACCCACCCGCACACCCAACCACACCCCACCCACCCACACACACATCCTTTATCCACTCCCAGCTCCCCTCCCACACAACACCACACCCACACACATCCCAAAGACACATCCCTCACCCACACACACACATCTCCTCACACATCTCCTACCCATCCACACATCCCCAAACTACAATCACCCTCACTACCCACACATACATCCTCCATCCAGCCACACACACCCCCACCCAGCCAGACATATCCCCCACCCACACACACATCCCCAAATCCATCACCCACACCCATCACGCACCCCTCCCCAACCCACACACATCCCCCACACACATTCAACCACACATCTCTCACCCACACACACACACTCCCACCCATCCACCCAAACATCCCACACCCATACACATCCCTCACCCACACACACATCCCCAAACCCACAACCACCCCCACCTGCACACATCTCCCACCCACCACATATCCCCACACCCACATCTCCCCACCCACACATATATCCCCCACCCATCCCATAACCCACCATCAATCATCCACCCACATATCCTCCTCCACCCACTCACCCACAGCCACCTAGCCAAACACACATCCCCACCCACACACACATCTCCCCGCCAACCCATACATCCCGCACGTACCCACACACAAATCCCCCACCCACCCACACAATCCCACCCCGCCCACCCACACATCCTGAACCCACCCACACACATCACGAATCCACCCACACACACATCCCCCCATCCCCCAACCTACTATTATGATCAAACTCCCACACTTTACACACACATACAGTGACGATTGTCGTGAGCATTGTCGCAAAATTGTAAAGAAAATGGAGAAAAATTGTACATATACATTTTGTAACTTAAAAATTAGTGATGCAATTCAACTCTCTCTCTCTCTCTCTCTCTCTCTCTCTCTCTCTCTCTCTCTCTCTCTCTCTCTCTCTCTCTCTCTCTCTCTCTCTCTCTCTCTCTCTCTCTCTCTCTCTCTCTCTCTCTCTCTCTCTCTCTCTCTCTCTCTCTCTCTCTCTCTCCCACTCACTAACGCTCTCGCTCACATTACAGTAATGTTATATTATACATGATAAAATCAAGTGTCATACATACAAAATGATAATGTGAAAGATGAAAATACACAAAAAATATGGAATGGCATATTACAGGACATGCGTGCACTCGACTCTCTCTCTCTCTCTCTCTCTCTCTCTCTCTCTTCCTCTCTCTCTCTCTCTCTCTCTCTCTTTATTACACAGGCACATACTCACACTCATTAACTCTCTCTCTCTCTCTCTCTCTCTCTCTCTCTCCTCTCTCTCTCTCTCTCTCTCTCTCACTCATACTCTCTAATTCTCTCACCCACTCTGCAGTGATGTACATGTGTTCATGTTATAAATTATAACATCAGTTGGCATTCAAAATGGTAATATGAACATGAGAATACACAAAATATATGGAATAGCATGTTAAATCATATGCGTGCGCTTAAATCTCTCTCTCTCTCTCTCTTTCTCTGTCTCTCTGTCTCTCTCTTCTCACCAACACACACCCATAGACACTCACAAACAATGCGCGCACACATACACACACATTAACAGATCCATTCTTCCACTGTCTCTCTCTCGTTTGCTCCCTCTCTCTCTCTCTCTCTCTCTCTCGCAATCTCTATTTCATCCATTAAGTCACTCTCTCCATCTTTCATTTACTCAATATCACACTCTCTTTCACTCTCACTCACACACAGACAGACACACACCCTCTCGCTATCAAATACACACTCCCTCGCATACAGACGAAAGCATTTAAACATACATATACGAGCATACACACAATATAGGAAGAGGAGACGAAGAAGAAGAAGAAGAAGAAGAAGAAGAAGAAGAAGAAGAAGAAGAAAAAGAAGAAGAAGAAGAAGAAGAAGAAGAGGAAGAAGATGAAGAAGAAGCCACACACACATACCCCCGCCAACCCACACATCCCGCACCTATCCACACACATATCCCGCACTCTCACAATTTTCCCCACCCACCCACGCACACATCAGCCAACCTACACCCACTCACCCACCCAATATTCGCCACCTCTCAACTACACATCCCCACCTATACACACATCCCCACCCATAAACACATCTCCCCACCTGCCCACACATATCCCCCACCCATAAACACCCAAAAACACACACCTCCCACAAACACACACCCCGCCACCCACATATACCCACCCACACACATCCGCCGCTCACACACATCTTCTCACAACTATACACCTCCCCCAACCATACACTCATCTCTCACACATCCACGCACTCACGTACGCATCCATCAACCACTCACACCCACACATCACCCACGCGCCCATCAACACATGCATCTCTCATCTACCCTCCCACCCACACACACCCCAACCACCCAGCCAAACACACATCCCAGTCCTCGCATACATCCTTCAATCACCTGCACATCCCACACCTTCCCCACCTCTTACACATCTCCCCTCCCACACAAAACTCCACCCATAAACACATTCCCCCCACACACACACACATCCTCCACATATATTCCCCATACACATCCCCGCCCAAACATCTCCCCACCCACTCACACATCCTCCACCTACAAACATCCTCACCACCCACACATACATCCTCCACCCACTCACATTTACCCCATCCACACTCACACACACCCACCCACATATACATATCCCATCATTCACAGACACCCCCCCCCCCCACAGACACTCATTCCCCACACCCATTACACACTTATCCCCTAACCCACACAATCTCCTACACAACCATTCACCCACCCAAACACACATTCCCTACCCACAGCCCCTCACAACCCACCAACACCCACATACTTGCAACTATCCTCTCAAATATCCCCCCACACACATATCCCTCACACACACATACATCCACCACCGACTACACATCCTTTCACACATCCACATATCACCCATTAACCCATACACATCCCCCACACACAACCCCTCCACACATACATTCCCCACACCCCCTACACACATATCCCTTACATACACACACCCATACATACATCCTCACATCTAATCACTTACATGATGCCTCACATGATCACTGAAACTAATAAGAACAAACTCCCACATTTTACACACAATTGAGACACTGACGATTGTCGTGAGAATTCTCGCAATTGCAAGAAGTGGAGAAAAAATTGTACATATACATTATGTATAGAGAGAGACACTGAGAGAGAGAGAGAGAGAGAGAGAGAGAGAGAGAGAGAGAGAGAGAGAGAGAGAGAGAGAGAGAGAGAGAGACAGAGACAGAGAGACAGAGAGACAGAGACAGAGAGACAGAGAGAGCTGATCCAATGAACGCGCCTACTGATTCTCTCGTATAACGACGTCGTGTGGCCACAGACCGAGGGCATGGCGGGGGTGAGCAGACGACACTGTCATAGCGGAAATATTCCCAGTATCAACACACGGCACCCGCGTCTGCTGGATGGTCTGGTAATATTACCCGTCTCATATCTAGACTGATCTATTTATACCACTCGTCTCATATCTAGACTGATCTATTTATACCACTCGTCTCATATCTAGACTGATCTATTTATGCCACTCGTCTCATATCTAGACTGATCTATTTATACCACTCGTCTCATATCTAGACTGATCTATTTATACCACTCGTCTCATATCTAGACTGATCTCTTTATATCACTCGTCTCATATCTAGACTGATCTATTTATATCACTCGTCTCATATCTAGACTGATCTATTTATACCACTCGTCTCATATCTAGACTGATCTATTTATACCACTCGTCTCATATCTAGACTGATCTATTTATATCACTCGTCTCATAACTAGACTGATCTATTTATATCACTCGTCTCATAATTAGACTGATCTATTTAAACCACTCGTCTCATAACTAGACTGATCTCTTTATATCACTCGTCTCATAACTAGACTGATCTATTTATATCACCCGTCTCATGACTTTGGAACTACATCGGCCATGTACTCAGAATGGACAAGACAAGACTCCCCTACCAAGCCCTCTTATGGTCACCAGTAGGGAAAAGAAAACGGGGAAGACCAAGAGAGACCCTGCGTAGAACCATCATCAGAGAAGGCTCATTCAACGGCCAAGTGAACATCCAGGATCTACAACAGGTAGCAGCGAACCGCCGGACATGGAGAGCCATGACTTCTGCCCTATGCGCCGCCTTAGGCTCAAGAGGAAAGACTATAACTACGCTAATCTATTTATATCAACCGTCTCAGAACTAGACTGATCTATTTATAGCATCCGTCTCATAAGTAGGCTGATCTATTTATAGCACTCGTCTCATAACTAGACTGATCTACTTATATCACTTGTCTCATAACTAGACTTGTCTATTTATATCACTTGTCTCATATCTAGACTGGTCTACTTATTCAAAACAATGTTTTCCCATAGTGAATTTGAATAACGAAGACACAAACAATAGATTGCACGATTTATTGCCTGGCATATTTCGCTGTATCTCGTCAGGTACATACTGCAGAAATCACACAACTTACGTGAATTAACTAGATAAATCCTCCAAGTTGAAATATACACATATTCGCACAGTAATGTCAATTATCTATCACGGTAATTTTAAGCGAACATGTCTTTCTGTTTGCACAATTCTGGCTTGCGTTGATTGATCACAATTGCTTCTGCAAATTTTAACAAGCGAATATTGTGTGTGTTAAACAACACGCGAAATGCAGTGTCTCTGTCAACCACATGGCCGCTTTCGATAATCTGCCTACCAATTGAAGACGCCGGGAGCTTCCGGTGTGTCGGCCCCACGAGGCTAGCATCTCCTGTGTGTTGTATATTGTTGACCCATTGAGGTATGTGTCCTGACACTCGTTTGTTAAGCTGTCTCTCTGTTCTGCCAATGTAGAAGGCCTGGCATCTACATGTGAATTGGTAAATACAATTGTTTGTGGCGTATAGAGGAACAGGCTCTTTGACTGCTGGTGTAGGAATCGGTACGGTTTTATATCTAAAGACTGGAGTTGCAGCACAGAATGTTCGGCCTACTGCTGTAGTAAGCCGGTCTTGTAGACGTTGCATTACGCCATTATCTCGAAAGGTTAGCTGGGTGAATACCTTGAGTTTAGGGACTGTAGTTACGTCTGGTTTTGGTTTGGGCTGTTGGCAGTGGCACTTTATAAATCCTGTGGAGTACCCATTCAGGTTTAAGACATTCTTCAGAGTTTCAAATTCCTCTGTCAGTGTGTCCTGGGTGCATATCTTTCTAGCACGGTCAAACATGTCCGTACTAAGCCCCGTTTGTACTGGACAGGTGTGAAGCTCTGAAAATTTAGGTATTGGCCAGTCCATGTTCCTTTGCGATACACCGATCTTTGAATTGTGCCGTCTGCTCTACGTGTTCCATAGATAGAGAGATGTTTTTATGCTTCTGTTATTGTCATTGTTGTCTTAGGTTAGCTTCAAAAGTGATGTATGAATGAAATAATGTATGAGAGCTGAGGGATAAGTAGGGCAGAATATTTAACGGGCCTGCGTGCCCAATTCTTAACCCCTAGAAAATAAAGTGTCTTCGTTCGTTCGTTCGTTCGTTCTCTCTCTCTCTCTCTCTCTCTCTCTCTCTCTCTCTCTCTCTCTCTCTCTCTCTCTCTCTCTTTATCTCTCTCTCTCTCTCTTTTTTCTCTCTGAATGTCTCTCTCTGTCTCTCTGTCTCCATTTGTCTCTTTCACTGTCTCTCTGTGGCTCTCTCTGTGGCTCTCTCTGTTTCTCTCTCTCTCGCTGCCTGTTTCCTTCTGATGACCATGACGTGTCCTTGCCTGCTTGCTGTGTGAATGTAGCCACGGATTCTCCTGTGTGTGAATGTAGCACTGATATGTTGCAGTGTCTGTAAGCGTATCTAGTGAGTCCTACCTCGGCCAGGCCTCCACTCGTGCATGTATTACACACACAACTCTCACAAGAATGAGCAACAACAACAACAACAGCTGCCCACCTACTGTTCACAACACAAACACGGTGCACACAGAGATGACTTAGTCTTGAAGTACTCACTTCGCCGGCCCGCCCTATAATGTGCTATCTCTTGCAACACCCTCCACGTCCACCCAATATTTTATTTATCTCCGCCTGTAGTTCTCTTTTCCAAGTCTTTAGGCCTCCCACTATTTCGTTTGCCTTGTGAGTTCCAGACATGAGAGTGTCCAGTTAAAGTGACCCCAGGTTGTCTCAGTGCGTGTCCTTTCTTGTGGGTTCCAGACAAGAGAGTATCCAGTTAAAGTGACCCCAGGTTGTCTCAGTGTGTGTCCTTTCTTGTGGGTTCCAGACAAGAGAGTGTCCAGTTAAAGTGACCCCAGGTTGTCTCAGTGTGTGTCCTATCTTGTGGGTTCCAGACAAGAGAGTGTCCAGTTAAAGTGACTCCAGGTTTTCTCAGTGTGTGTCCTATCTTGTGGCTTCCAGACAAGAGAGTGTCTAAGTATATGGTGCTCAGGAGTTCTCAGTGTGTGTCCTATCTTGTGGGTTCTAAGACAAGCAGAGTGTCTAGTATATGGTACTCAGGTGTTCTCTAGGTGTGTGTCCTATCTTGTGGGTTCCAGACAAGAGTCTGTCTAAGTATATGGTGCTCAGGTGTTCTCAGTGTGTGTCCTATCTTGTGGGTTCCAGACAAGAGACTGTCTAAGTATATGGTGCTCAGGTGTTCTCAGTGTGTGTCCTATCTTGTGGGTTCCAGACAAGAGACTGTCTAAGTATATGGTGCTCAGGTGTTCTCAGTGTGTGTCATATCTTGTGGGTTCCAGACAAGAGATTGTCTAAGTATATGGTGCTCAGGTGTTCTCAGTGTGTCCTATCTTGTGGGTTCCAGACAAGAGACTGTCTAAGTATATGGTGCTCAGGTGTTCTCACTGTGTGTCCTATCTTGTGGGTTCCAGACAAGAGAGTGTCTGGTTATATTGTCCTCAGGTGTTCTCAGTGTGTGTCCTATCTTGTGGGTTCCAGACAAGAGAGTGTCTAAGTATATGGTGCTCAGGTGTTCTCAGTGTGTGTTCTATCCAGCACGAGCGTTGTTTTCTCACCTCTTGGTTCACAGGTATTTGTCCAGTTCTCTCCATGAGAGCCACATTGGTTCACAGGTATTTGTCCAGTTCTCTTCATGAAAGCCACATTGGTGATTCTGTCATACCATGTTATCCCGACTATTCTGAGCAGGTACCAGTTAGTGAATGTTTGCAGTGAATTATTCGTTCTTGTAGTTGTTCTCCGTGGTTCTAGTCTATTCACTAGGACCGAATTAACACCGGAGTTAAACATTCTAAACAATCATGCGCTCATCGCTAAGTTGAATTTCCTATCACACGTGATATATCTGTAATGATGGGAAGCAGACATTACATTCAGAAGTGGTCATGCAGATAACTAGTGGAGATAAGACTGGAGACTGTGGGAGAGTCTGTGTTCTTGCGTTGTGGAGTTTTGAACAGAGCACAGATTGCAGTCAAGGGACAGGTTGCTCTTGTAGGCAGGCCGCCTTTCAAGGAGTTGATCGGTACTTAATCAGAAATTTCTCGTGACCTGGCCGATCGTTATTACCAGATAAGACGGCCAGAAACAAATCCATCGTTTGTGACTGTAGCATTGATGTCACGGCTCTCAGATGCAGACAATTTGATTCCTGTTATATTGACAGCAACGTTGCCTGCTTCCGCGCCAAATGAACATCTCATTTCTAGAAAGTTTGTCCCCGCGGACATGTAAACAACTGTCCCGGCTCTGGGGTACAGCCCTGGCAACAAGGGCCGGGCGACATCTTAGGACCAGCACCTCCATTGCGGGGCCCTCATGCGTGCTAATGTCCCGTCTCAAGGTTGTTTAGCCAACAAAGTCCCAACACAGAAGCCGCTACCGGGGCTCTTGACGGCAAAGAACGACAACTGCAGACGATTTCACGATTGATCACACACCAAAAGGCATAACACGACGACTTGCCTCCCCTGGGAGGAGATCCGTCATATCCGGGCTGGAAATAGGTCATCAACATGGCTGCAAAAGTCAGGGAGTTGGCGGAGATGTCAGAACTGGCCCAGCCAGGACCAGGCATAAAATGGCAATCACTGACGGACACCGAGGCCATCTGGGCTTGTCTGGGAGGCTGGGTAAGATGCATAACTTGGACCGTAACTCTACATTACAAACTACTCATTTGTTCAAAACAATGTTTTCCCGTAGTGAATTTGAATAACGAAGACACAAACAATAGATTGCACGATTTATTGCCTGGCATATTTCGCTGCATCTTACAGACAGCTTAACAAACGGGTGTTAGAACACATACCTCAATGGGTCAACAAGATACAACACACAGGAGATGATAGCCACGAGGAGCCGACACACCGGAAGCTCCCGGCGTCTTCAATCGGCAAGCACATTGTTGCCAGTCGCCATGTTGTGTCCAGAGAGACTGCATTTCGCGTGTTGTTAGAACACAGAATACTCGCTTGTTAAAATTTGCAGAAGCAATTATGATCTATCAACGCAAGCCAGAATTGTGTAAACAGAAAGACATGTTTAGTCAGCTTAAAATTTACCGTGGTAGACAATCGACATTACTGTGCGAAATTGTGTATATTTCAACTTGAAGGATTTATCTAGTTAATTTCACGTAAGTTGTGTGAGTTCTGCAGTATGTACCTGACGAGATGCAGCGAAATATGCCAGGCAATAAATCGTGCAATCTATTGTTTGTGTCTTCGTTATTCATACTCATTTGTTGATTCCTTCACTCATTCGTGATCTTTTCTCTTCTACGGGAGTCTCCGTGGCGAAGTTGTAGATACACCTTGCTGTTTATTTAGTCTGTCCTCTTCTACCCTAGAGTGTAGATACACCTTGCTGTTTATTTAGTCTTTCATCTTCTACCCATGGCATAGTTGTGAGTTAAGACGTGATTAGCCTTTCTACTTCTACCAGGAGTGTTAAGACAGCATAGGCCTTGTCTAGCCTGCCCTCCTGTATAGTTGGGTGTAGAGGTACCTTACATTCATGTTTAACCTTTCCCCATCTACCCAGTAGTGTACAGGTACCTAACTCTCCTGTTTAACCTTTCCCCATCTACCCAGTAGTGTCCAGGTACCTAACTGTCCTGTTCAAACTTTCCTCATCCCCCCCAGAAGTGTACAGGTACCTAACTCTCCTGTTTAACCTTTATTGTTCTATTCTGGGGTGTAGAGGTACCTTACATCCATTTTTAACCTTTCTATTTCTATTCTGGAATGTAGAGTTACCTTACATTGATGTTTAACCTTACCTTTGCTATCTGGTGTAGAGGTACCTAACTCTCCTGTTTAACCTTTCCCCATCTACCCAGTAGTGTGCAGGTGCCTAACTCTCCTGTTTAACCTTTCCTCATCTACCCAGTAGTGTACAGGTGCCTAACTCTCCTGTTTAACCTTTCCCCATCTACCCAGTAGTGTGCAGGTGCCTAACTCTCCTGTTTAACCTTTCCCCATCTACCCAGTAGTGTGCAGGTGCCTAACTCTCCTGTTTAACCTTTCCTCATCTACCCAGTAGTGTGCAGGTGCCTAACTCTCCTGTTTAACCTTCCTCATCTACCAGTAGTGTACAGGTGCCTAACTCTCTGTGTAACCTTTCCCCATCTACCCAGTAGTGTGCAGGTACCTAACTCTCCTGTTTAACCTTTCCCCATCTACCCAGTAGTGTGCAGGTACCTAACTCTCCTGTTTAACCTTTCCTCATCTACCCAGTAGTGTGCAGGTACCTAACTCTCCTGTTTAACCTTTCCTCATCTACCCAGTAGTGTGCAGGTACCTAACTCTCCTGTTTAACCTTTCCCCATCTACCCAGTAGTGTGCAGGCACCTAACTCTCCTGTTTAACCTTTCCTCATCTACCCAGTAGTGTACAGGTACCTAACTCTCCTGTTTAACCTTTCCCCATCTACCCAGTAGTGTCCAGGTACCTAACTGTCCTGTTCAAACTTTCCTCATCCCCCCCCCCAGAAGTGTACAGGTACCTAACTCTCCTGTTTAACCTTTCCCCATCTACCCAGTAGTGTACAGGTGCCTAAGCTCTCCTGTGTAACCTTTCCCATCTACCCAGTAGTGTACAGGTGCCTAACTCTCCTGTGTAACCTTTCCCCATCTACCCAGTAGTGTACAGGTGCCTAAACTCTCCTGTGTAACCTTTCCCCATCTACCCAGTAGTGTACAGGTGCCTAACTCTCCTGTTGTAACCTTTCCACCATCTACCCAATAGTGTACAGGTGCCTAACTCTCCTGTGTAACCTTTCCCCATCTACCCAGTAGTGTACAGGTGCCTAACTCTCCTGTGTAACCTTTTCCCCATCTACCCAGTAGTGTGCAGGTACCTAACTCTCCTGTTTAACCTTTCCCCATCTACCCAGTAGTGTACAGGTGCCTAACTCTCCTGTTTAACCTTTCCTCATCTACCCAGTAGTGTACAGGTACCTAACTCTCCTGTTTAACCTTTCCCCATCTACCCAGTAGTGTCCAGGTACCTAACAGTCCTTTCAAACTTTCTCATCCCCACCCCCCCGAAGTGTACAGGTACCTAACTCTACTGTTTAACCTTTCCCTCATATCCAGTAGTGGACAGGTACCTAACTCTCCTGTTTAACTTTCCTAATCTACCAGTAGTGTACAGGTACCTAAACTCACTGCTCTGTTTAACCTTTCCCCAATCTACCCAGTAGTGTGCAGGTACCTAACTCTCCTGTGTAACCTTCCTCATACTACCCAGTAGTGTACAGTGTACCTAACTCTCCTGTTTAACCTTTCCCCCATCTACCCAGTAGTGTCCCAGGTACTAACTGTCCTGTTCAAACTTTCCTCATCCCCCCCCCCCCCAGAAGTGTACAGGTACCTAACTCTCCTGTTTAACCTTTCCCCATCTATCCAGTAGTGTACAGGTGCCTAACTCTCCTGTGTAACCTTTCCCCATCTACCAAGGTGTACAGGTGCCAACTCTCCTGTGTAAACCTTTCCCATCTACCAGTAGTGTACAGGTGCCTAACTCTCCTGTGTAACCTTTCCCCATCTACCCAGTAGTGTACAGGTGCCTAACTCTCCTGTGTAACCTTTCCCCATCTACCCAGTAGTGTACAGGTGCCTAACTCTCCTGTGTAACCTTTCCCCATCTACCCAGTAGTGTACAGGTGCCTAACTCTCCTGTGTAACCTTTCCCCATCTACCCAGTAGTGTGCAGGTACCTAACTCTCCTGTTTAACCTTTCCCCATCTACCCAGTAGTGTACAGGTGCCTAACTCTCCTGTTTAACCTTTCCCCATCTATCCAGTAGTGTACAGGTACCTAACTCTCCTGTTTAACCTTTCCTCATCTACCCAGTAGTGTACAGGTACCTAACTCTCCTGTTTAACCTTTCCCCATCTACCCAGTAGTGTGCAGGTACCTAACTCTCCTGTTTAACCTTTCCTCATCTACCCAGTAGTGTACAGGTACCTAACTCTCCTGTTTAACCTTTCCCCATCTACCCAGTAGTGTCCAGGTACCTAACTGTCCTGTTCAAACTTTCCTCATCCCCCCCAGAAGTGTACAGGTACCTAACTCTCCTGTTTAACCTTTCCCCATCTACCCAGTAGTGTACAGGTGCCTAACTCTCCTGTGTAACCTTTCCCCATCTACCCAGTAGTGTACAGGTGCCTAACTCTCCTGTGTAACCTTTCCCCATCTACCCAGTAGTGTACAGGTACCTAACTCTCCTGTGTAACCTTTCCCCATCTACCCAGTAGTGTCCAGGTACCTAACTGTCCTGTTCAAACTTTCCTCATCCCCCCCCCCCCCAGAAGTGTACAGGTACCTAACTCTCCTGTGTAACCTTTCCCCATCTACCCAGTAGTGTACAGGTGCATAACTCTCCTGTTGTAAACCTTTCCCCATCTACCCAGTAGTGTACAGGTGCCTAACTCTCCTGTGTAACCTGTCCCCATCTACCAGTAGTGTGCAGGTACCTAACTCTCCTGTTTACATTCACATCTACCACAGTAGTGTACAGGTGACACTAAACTCTCCGTTACACCTTTCACTCATCTACCAGTAGTGTACAGGTACCTAACTCTCATGTTACCTTTCCCATTACCAGTAGTGTCAGGTACCTAACTGTCCTGTTCAAACTTCCTCATCAGAAGTGTACAGGTACCTAACTACTCCTGTTTAACCTTTCCCCCATATCCAGTATGCTACAGGTGCCTACTCCCTGTGTACCTTCCCCATCTACCCAGTAGTGTACAGGTACTTAACTCTAGTGTGGGAACTGTGACAGGACATGCATCATTTCTCACTGAAGACTATGTACCCGAACAACACTTTGTTCTCATCCCCACCGTGTTTCAGATAACTGCGTTGTTGACTAGATTGGGGAGCGACAGCGGCAGTTTACAGGCCATACGCTGGCCTGCTGACGTAGTCATGGGTTCCAGTTCGGATCAAGGAAGAATTTGACAACGGACTTTAGCTGCCAGGTCGGTCCATCCTAGCCTGGGTATCAGCACATGTCGTGGGGAGTAGAGGCGATGGGCGTGGTGCTGTCCGCATCAGCCCTGGAAGGGGCCGGTTGGTATTGTCCACATTAGCCCTGGGGTGGGAGGGGAGGGGTGTTGTTGTCCATATCAGCCCCTGGGGGGGGGGGGGGGGTCCGTGATATGTCCACATCAGACTAGGGGGGGGGGAGGAGCGGTGTTTATTGTCCACATAAGCCCTTGGGGACGGTTGGTATTGTCACATTAATCCGGGAGGGGGGTGGTGTTGTCCACATCAGCCCTGGGGGGGGGGGGGGGGTCGGTGGCTTATACAGATGTGGCTCTCAGCACCATATGTCCTGAGCACGGTGGGGTGTGAGGGGTTGGATGCCTGGGCTCTCCGCTGGCTACAGGAGGAGAGACTGACTACCTGGCCCGCTGTAGCACCTCTATGCATAAAACATGTGATATTCCTAAAACTACATACACCCACATCAGGCCCTTTGGAGGCTTATAGAAATGCTCAGTCTCTGACTGACTAGACAGGCAAACGGTTGGCTTGTATGATTCTGTTTGCAGTTGTCCATTAGTCATTGAGCGTATCGAGTACATTATACAGCGCCAATCAAAGACGGGAGTTTAGACGAGAATAAAGATAACTAAATAATGAAATCCCTGAATGGAACTTTTATAGACGCTCAAATATGACAGCAATTTCTTGGGTTCGTTTCAAGACGCCGATCAACATGGCGGGGCGTGGATAATGAGCCGGATTTCTCGGGCAGATATGGCTGATGGGAAGAAACGCGTTTAACTAAACCCGCAACGATTGATTAGCCATCTAATGCTCGTGTCGGCCGCGTGAAATGACGAGCCGAGCACGAGACATCAAAACTATTGTTGTCTTAAGGGAGAATATGGCAGGAGCTGGAGCGCACGTCGCTATTGAATCCCCAAACTCGCGGCCATAACTTTCCTGGGGTGAGCATCAATGCTCGCCCAACTTGAATCGGTTTCGGATATTAACTACCGTATTTTCGACAAGAGCCAAGTAGCCGACAGCTTCACGCCATTTTAAATCGGTAATTCAGAGCTTGGGGGTCACATAATGTCGCTTGTTCATTCCCTTCCAGAATTCTAATGGACACTTGAGGCGGGGCGACAGGGGTCATTAGCGTCTGGTAGAGTCAACACACACACGGACGAGGCCGGCCGAGTGTCTATATCAACATATTGTGTCACCGTCGGGTCCTCGGTCCACTTACTGTCCGTCACGAGTTGTTTTATATGATGTCACATCTTGATACGACAAAGTTACTGTTTCTATGTATCATATGTTACATCTCGAACGGCAAAGTTCCTGTTTGACTTATCTTATGTTACATCTTGATCGGCAAAGTTACTGTTTGATTTATCTCATGTCATAGAGACACCAACCTGCTGCCTGCCTTGTAGATAGATTGGGGACAGTCAAAGGCTAGGGACCAGACGAAGAGAGACATAAACCTGCTGCCTTGTGGGTAGACTGGGGACAGTCAACGGCCAGGGACCAGACGAAGAGAGACATAAACCTGCTGCCTTGTGGGTAGACTGGGGACAGTCAACGGCCAGGGAGAGCAAACTAGACAAACTCAGTACGCGTGTACAATGTAAATATGTGTATATGTGTATGCATGTATGCATGTACAATGTAATGTTATGTGTATGTGTATGCACGCTTGTACAATGTATATTTGTATGTATATATGCATGCACGCAGGCTTGTGAAATGTAAATTTTCGAGCTTGTGGGTATGCATGCTCGCTTGTGCAATGTAAATTTGTGTGTATGCATGTACGCTTGTATAATGGACAGTGAATGATGTGAATGATTTTTCTTTTGTCTAGTCTGATATGAATGATGTTTCTCTTGTCTAGTCTGATGTGAATGATGTTTCTTTTGTCTAGTCTGATACGAATGATGTTTCTTTTGTCCTGTCTGATGTGAATGATGTTTCTTTTGTCTAGTCTGATGTGAATGATGTTTCTTTTGTCTAGTCTGATGTGAATGATGTTTCTTTTGTCTAGTCTGATGTGAATGATGTTTCTTTTGTCTAGTCTGATGTGAATGATGTTTCTTTTGTCTAGTCTGATGTGAATGATGTTTCTTTTATCTAGTCTGATGTGAATTATGTTTCTTTTGTCTAGTCTGATGTGAATGATGTTTCTTTTGTCTAGTCTGATGTGAATGATGTTTCTTTTGTATAGTCCAGTGGTTCTCAACCGGTGGGGAATTCCCCCCAGAGGGGAATTTTAGTGTCTCCAGGGGAGGAATTAAGGTTATTTCAAGATCGCGTTAATACAAGAACCGATTACTTGATATTGTTTTTCCCTTCATACTTTACGGTTCTGTACTTCTCACCCTTCTAAAATTCATTTTATAAAGTAAGTAGACCCACAAATCATGTTTTATAGTGGACGTCTAGACTTGTTTTAGTATGTGCTATTAAATTTGGCTTCCATTATTACGTATACTGTGTAGGTACGAGGTGGGGGATTCTAAGGTAGGAAATACGAAATGGGGGGGGGGGGGGAGAGAGGGAGAATGACGTTCTGAGGTGAAGGGGGGCACGGGCCAAAAAAAAGGTTGAGAACCACAGGTATAGTCTGGTGTGAGTGATGTTTCTATTACCTTTCCGGAGGAGTAAAACGTTATCATAACCCATGCTTACCATGAAGCCTCAGTTGTGACTAGCCTAAAAGTGCGCCCCTAGGCCAGATGTGTTGCCCTGGTTGCGGAGTGTTGGTGGTTGTTGTGAGTGACGTGATGTTGTCTGTCCATGACTGTCTTCTGGTTGTTGTGAGCGCCGTGATGTTGTCTGTCCATGAGTGTCTTGTGGGTGTTCTGAGCGTCGTGATGTTGTATGTCAATGACTGTCTTGGCCCGCCGTTGACTCACATCCACTTCCCTTTTGGATGTATTCTCTTATCGCTAGTCGATGAGGTTCCATTCTCCGGGACACAGTCATCTTGGTGAATGATGATTCCAGGCTGCCTGAAACAGCAGAATGTCATATGTTTCTGCAAGAACAATGTCCAACTCCAGTTGGCGGGCTCCGTGCAGGCCTGGTACTGTTCTATGTAGTATTACATCTTTCTACTGACGTATTAGTTCCTGTCACGTGACCGTACTCTAACACCTGTGTTGTGTTACATACTATCACGTGATCTTACTGTGACATATGTTTGTGTTAGTACTGTCACATGACTTTACCGTGTTATATATGCTTTGTCATGTGACCTTACTGTGACATCTATGCCGTGTTACATCCTGTCACGTGACTTTACTGTGACAGCTATGATGTGTCACAAACTGAGTACCCTTGTGATTATGGTGTCTGACTCTTCGCTGTCACTGCTCTGTGACCAGAAATGACGTCAAGAACATCAACTGAACTACCCAGCTCACATAATGAATCCTGTCACTTGTCACCTGTCTCATCCCTCCACACACTGTATCTCAGACTAGAAGGGGAAAGTACACACACAATACAATAATACAAGATCGCCAATTTTAAAGATGCAAATTCAGAATACACTCAACCACATGAACACTGACAAGACCCCAGGTCCAGACAACATCACAACAGAATGATTAATGTCTTAGAAGAACATGGATCGTGAAATAAGTATGTAAGAATAGACCAGGTCACCAGGATTGCTGAATACATTACATGATACTAGGAGATATACCCCCTGATGTACGTACCTTTCGTTTATTGCAATCCCAAAGAAATCAGGAGCCTTGGAATGTGATCAACGTCGAATAATTAGTATAATGAGTCACATCATGAAGATTTTGCTAAGAATCAGTATGCAAAGAGTTAGGAAGAAGATACAACCCGAAATAGGAGACGAACAATGTGGGTCCGCAGAAGGAAAGGGTACAGTAAGTGCTGTGTATTTGCTGAGAACATTAAATGAATGTTCTATGGAAGTAAATAAAGACCGTATATCTTTGCTTTATTGACTACACAAGAGGCTTTTGATAAAGTAAGACATGTCAACACGAATGAAGATGCTTGCAGATCTACAAATTGATGGAATAGACCTTTGACTTGTAAACAAAAACCAACAAAAAAACAACAACATATATATTGGAAACAACAAGCTGCCATAAAGATTGATAATGAAATAGATCAAGATCAGCCTATTAAGAGAGGTATGAGACAGGGATGTGTAATATCTCCAGATCATGCTCTCCTGTACATTGAAAGTATTTGCAGACATGTGGAAGATATGACATAAATAACCATTGGGGGATGTAACATCAATAACATTAGATATGCAGATAATACAGTACTGAGTGCAGAAATGAACAAGATCTGCAACATTTAGTAGATGAGGTTGTTGCATACGGTAAACAACTCGGGTTAGAACTGAATTTGTAAGAAGACACAGATTATGGACGTCACTAGAAAGAACGAAATACCACAATGTAATATACAAGTAAATGGAGACATTCTCAAACAAGTGAATCGGTACAGTTATCTCTGGAACAGTCATAACATCTGATGAGAGATGCCTTGCAGAGATTAGAACAAGAATCGCCAAGGCAAATGTAGCCTTCTGTAAGGTGAAAAACATAATGACTAGTTAAAAGTTATCAATTGCATAGAGAACAAGCTAAGATACAGCCTTATTCGGCGGCTATCGGTAAGGCCGTTTGTTTGAAATCCGCATGTCGCTAATTCGTCGACCGTCGAAGTTGGTCACCAAGGCATATAGCCGGATATTCGTGGAGCGTCGAAGTTGGTCAGCAAAGGACTAATCTAGTTGAGCTGAGATAAGTTTAATTGAGTTGAGTTTAATTGAGTTGAGTTGAGTTAAGTCAGGAACACACATCACAGTACACATAACATTGTCCTACGTGTTTCGTCCTCATCCGCAACAACCAGCGATGAGTCCCAAACTAATAAATTTCATGATAATTTATTCCTAATCTACATGATATTTTATTCCCAAACTTCATGATATTTTATTCCCAAACTTCATGATAATTTATTCTTAAACTTAATGATAATTATCCCCACGTTTCCTGATAATTTATTCCCAAACTTAATGATTATTTATTCCCAAACTTCATGATATTTTATTCCCAAACGTCATGATTATTTATTCCCAAATATCATGATAATTTATTCCCAAACTTCATGATAATTTATTCCCAAACTTCATGAAAATTTAATTCTAAATGTCCTGTTTATTTATTCTCAAGCTTCATGATAATTTATTTCTAAACTTCATGTTTATTTATTTCTAAACTTCATGACAACTGATTCCCAGATGTCACGTTACTGTATCGCCAGATTTCACAATTTATCCCCAAACGTTAAGTTAATGTCTACCAGACGTCCAGGTTAGTGTACCCTTGCTGCGACACGCCTCTGCTCCGCCTTCACCTGAGATAGTGCACAGGTCAAGGGACAGGCAGGGGCGTCGCTGGATAGCTCAAACTGCAGGGACAGAGACCGTTGTCTGTCCTGTCTGTGGGGCGTTGTCTCTCCTATCCGTGGGACGTTGTCTCTCCTATCCGTGGGACGTTATTTCTCCAAGTCGCTTCGCTTCTGTTGGGCTGGCGCGATCGATACCACTTGTGTACACCTGCGTATCGAAATAAACGACAACCCTTGAGTGCGAATAGCGAGGACACGAACGAAGTGAGTTGTCGAGGTTGATAAACGTTATGGGCCGTGCAAACACTCATAGCTTTCTTCCATTGACTGCAACAAGGCTTCAGACACGCTGTTACCATTGTCAGCACAGTGCTCGAGTGGTTGCGCCAACATCATCAACAGCTCTTGCCCGTGACTCTCCCGGCAATCACATCAACATGGTTCAACGCTCAAGAGCCCAGAGAAACAATCTCCGGCTAGAGGTGATTGTTAAACCATCCCCAGATTACATCTTCCTGTGAGGCCGCATAGATCTGAACCCAAACCAAGTATTATACGGGCGGAGTGTTTCGGCTGATGCTACTCTCCAGACGTTAGGCTGAGTTTTTGTACCCTTGTGTCTTGATCAACAAGCAAGGCGACATAATCAGCTGTCACCGAGGCAGAGAATCGTCTTGGGGGATAGACAGCGTTCTGTCCTCGCGCCAACAAAAGAGCTAGTAGGAAGCAATCCTGAGACTTTCTCATGTGGGTTCTCCACTTGTTTACCCATGTGGGTGATCAGACGGACAGTCCTACCTCCCGTATTGATGGTTCATGTCTCATTTAGCAACAGTCTAGCTATATTAGCTAATGTTGCTAGTTCACTCACCGCAAAGCTAGACAACCTGGCTCATTTAGCAACATACCGAGCTATCTATCAGCTAATCTTGCCAACGTTAGGAGGGTGCACGATGGTAGAATATCAAAGGACATCTTTTTTGGTAAATTACAGATGAGTAAGAGATCTCAGGGACGATGGTAGAATACCAAAGGACATCTTTTTTGGTGAATTACAGATGGCCTCTACTACGATACAATGATGTGTGTAAGCGGATATGATTGATACAGGCATTGATAATACACATTGGGAGCAAGTCGCCGCCGATCGTGTTGCGGGGAAGGCAAATATCAGAAATGGAATAAAGACACAGGAGAACATGATTGCAAATAGGTCGCACGCTGAGCAAGTGAGACGTAAGATGGTGCGTGATGGTGAAAATTATCATGCGTTCACATGCATCCACTGTGGTCGAACATTTACAGCACGGATTGGTCTGATCAGTCACATTTTCTCTCTCTCTCCCTCCCCCCTCTCTCCCTCTCTCTCCTCCTCTCTCTCTCTCCCTCTCTCTCTCTCTCTCCCTCCTCTCTCTCTCTCTGGGTTGGGGGATGTGTGTGTAATGGGTGTGGGGGATGAATGTGGGGGTGTCTGTGAATGGGATATGTCTGTGTGGGTGGGAGTGTGTGAATGGGTGTAAGATATATGTGTGGGTGGTGAGGATGTTTGTAGGTGGAGGATGTGTGGGTGGGTGGAGAGATGTGTGTGTGGGTGAGAGATGTGTGGGCGGGGATGTGTATGGAGAATGCATGTGGGGATGCGTGTGTGTTGGGGGATGTGTTTATGGGTGGAGTTTTGTGTGGGAGGGGAGATGTGTGAGAGGTGGGGGAGGTGTGGGATGTGCAGGTGGATGAAGGATGTATGTGAGGATGGGGGATGTGTATTTGGCTGGGTGGTTGGGGTGTGTGTGTGGGTGGGAGGGTAGATGAGAGATGCATGTGTTGATGGGCGGGTGGGTGATGTGTGGGTGTGAGTGGTTGATGGATGAGTACGTGAGTGGGTGGATGTGTGTGAGAGATGAGTGTATGGGTGGGGGATGTGTGTGTTTGTGGGAAGATGTGTGTGAGCGGTGGATGTGTGTGGGTGGGGTATATGTGGGTGGTGGGGTGTGTGTGGGTGGTGGGTGTGTGTGGGTGGGAGGTGTGTGCTTTTGGATGTTTATGGGTGGGGGATATGTGTGGGCAGGTGGGGAGATGTGTTTATGGGTGGGGATGTGTGTATAGGTGGGGGATGTGTAGTTGAGAGGTGGCGGATATTGAGTGGGTGAGTGGGTGTAGGTTGGCTGATGTGTGTGTGGGTGGGTGGGGAAAATTGTGAGGGTGCGGGATGTGTGTGTGGATAGGTGCGGGATGTGTGGGTTGGCGTGGTTATGTGTGTGTGGTTTTGTGATGTGTGTTTTGCTGGGTGGTTGGGGGTGTGTGGGTGGGTGGTGGAGAATATGTGGGTGAGTGTGTGCGTGTCGGTTATGGGATGGGTGGGGGATGTGTATGTGGGTGAGGAAATGTGTGTGGGTGGGGGATCAGTGGGTGGGTGGCGGCATGTATGTTTGCCTGGGTCTGTGTGAGTGCGTGGAGGTATGTGTGGGTGGGTGGGGAGGTGTGTGGGTGGCTGCGGGATGTGAGGGTGGATGGGGATGTGTCTCACAACATTGCAATATGCACTGTTTATGTTTACAACTTTCATTTGACAATGTTTTTTTTCCCCATGTGAATGTATCATGCGTAATATGCATTGTTTATGCTTACAAAATCCATTTGACAATGTTTTTTTCCCCTATGTAAATGTAACATGCACATTTGATGAATGAAAGATGAGTGATTGAAAGGGCCGAATGTAAGACGGGCCTACGTCCCCAATTTGTTACCCTTTTAAAATAAAGTTCGTTCGTTCGTTCGTTCGTTCGTTCTCTCTCAGTCTTCATGAACCGCGGGAAAGCTAGGAGCCAGCTAATGAGCTTCAACGCATGGACTATTGACCGGGCAGTCTCTGTGGCGAAGTGGTCAAGCCGTTTGACTCGTGCTCCGAAGGTTGTGGGTTCGATTCCGGGCCGCGCCCTTCGGTTTACGAGTTAAATGTTTCGGAGACTCCTGTGGGTCGTCGCTAAAAGCTACGGAGTTCGTGCTTTGTGCGACGCTTTCCGCCCTGCGGAAAGAGACCGAGCCATATGGGATAAAACCCGGTGCGATGAAGTCGACCCTGTCGACTTTTAAGCGACTTTTTAAGCATGGACTATTGCCCTACAACAAACTCCACTTTTAGAACGTACCTTTATCAAACACTTGGTCACGGCCAGATCTGGGTCACTATTGCACATCCATACTTCAGTGGAAGTCTGTTGTCCGTAAAGTCACCTTCATCTTCGTCCCGGGACATGCGGGAGTCGAGGGAAATGAACGAGCTGACAAACTGGCTGGCTCTGCACCCCCTGTAGATGGCATGGATCGTGCCGATGTTATTAACGTCCTTAAAGATTTGGCGAGAACAGAGGATTTTGACGTCAGTGATTCCACATCGCTGTCCAGGATGAAAGACCTGGGAGTAACAATCGGCACAGCCAGACGCGAGAGGTACATCGGGAAAACAAAGTGCCTCGTCAACCAACACAGAACTGGCACTATTAACCACAGGACGCTGATGCATATGCTGGGGGGAGGATCTGAGCACCTATGGACATGTCCGGAGTGCAACGAATATACCCCAACTGATAACTTCTTCTTCTTCTTCTTTCGTTCGCTTGAAATATGTCTATATCTGCAATGTCGTCTCTTGCATGAATTGAACTGTTTTTTTTTCAGTTCACACAGTGGTCCATAGAGTTTATCTTCCACTGTCGTCTCTCTAGGCCAGAAGGTTTGCCTAGATATGTTATATTTTGGGCAGTCTTGGAGTATGTGCTCTGCTGTCTGCGACGCCAATCCACATGTGCACATGGCTGTTTCACCAATCTTGAATTTTGTATACATGTGGTTGCGTAATCTATTGTGTCCTGTTCTGAGGCGCAGAATAATGACTTGTTCTGGTCTGTCCATAACGTGGTAGTCATCTTGAGCAGGTTTTGGTGGCTTTCTGACTGATTTGATCATTCTTTTCTTTTGGATGGTATGTAACGGGCACATCAGGCTGTTCTTCTTTGGCTCCTTCCTTAGCCAATTGATCAGCTCTGTCGTTTCCGGGTACTCCACAGTGGGATGGTATCCACTGTATGGTGACTTTATGCTGACTGCTAAGTTCAGAAAGTAGTGTCCTTAGTACTGGCAATTTCCCAGAGAGGAGCGCCTCGAGTACTGATTTTGCATCTGTTAGTAGCACCACAGGTTGTGTACCATTGATGTTATTTAGTAATTTCTCTGTTGCTATCTTGATTGCCTCAATTTCGGCATCATAGTTATGGCAGTACTTTCCTGTCGGTACTCTGGCTGTGTCCCTAGTATTATTTGGGTATTCTATGTACACTCCCGCTCCTCCATTTCGAACAGCATTTTGTGCTGACCCATCTGTGTAGACTCGGATCCAGAGATCCTGTGGGTATTCTTCATCAAGGAAGCTGAGAGTGGCTGTTCTGCGCTGCACACTGTTCTGTTCTTCCTTGTCAAATATTCCTCTCACTTTTGTCTGGATTTGTAACGATAGTCTATGCTCATCTTTCCATGGAGTTCGCTCTGGAATAGTTGTTAGGGGGATACCAACTGTGGGAAGATCGGGGGTTTCTCTGCAGAGTCGTTTGGCCTGGTGGATAAAACTACTTCTTTTCAACCGCCTTATAGCTAGATTTTCAAATCGGTGCTTCATAGGGTGGCCTGGCAAGCTGAGGAACTTTTCTGCTTGTATTAGCGTTTTCGTATCTCTGTGCTCACTCAGTGCCTGTGTCCTCCCCATCTTCTCCATTTCCACTATAGGGGTTGATCTCATAAAGTAAAACATGATGAACTGATTAAAATGTTGGAAGATATCAACATTGATGGAAAAGATTTAAGAATAATAAAGAATGTTTACTGGAACCAAGTAGCAGCAATTAAAATGGGAAATAAAGAGGATAGTTACGAACAGATAAAGCTAGGAGTACGACAAGGGTGTGTCTTGTCACCAGATCTTTTCTCCCTGTATAGCGAAGTAATAATGAGAGAGATCAAAGAGATGCCAGGAATACTAGTTGGAGGTTATAATATAAATAATATACGCTATGCAGATGACACAGTATTGGTGGCGGATAATTCAACAGACCTACAACAATTATTAGACGTTGTAGTAACAGAGAGTGCAAGGAAAGGACTCTCCTTGAATATCAAGAAAACAGTAACAATGGTAATATCAAAGATAATGGTGACACCAAAATGTGACATAGAAATAGAAGGGAAAATCC
Organism: Cepaea nemoralis; assembly: GCA_014155875.1. NCBI lineage: Eukaryota > Metazoa > Mollusca > Gastropoda > Stylommatophora > Helicidae > Cepaea > Cepaea nemoralis. The sequence continues at coordinate 215,139 of JACEFZ010005757.1, forward strand.
TTAACCAAGTTGATAATTTTAGATACCTAGGGGCATTTATAACATCAGATGGAAGATGTACAACAGAGATTAGGAGTAGAATAGGGCAGGCAAAAGCCGCTTTTCAGAAAATGAAGAGTATCTTATGCAATAAGTCACTATCACTGAATGTAAGAAAGAGAGTGCTGAAATGCTATGTAGAACCAGTTTTGCTGTATGGCAGTGAATCTTGGAACGTAAATGAACAAATTAAGAAGAAATTAGAAGCAACAGAGATGTGGTTCCTGAGACGAATGTTGCGAATTCCTTGGACTGCCAGAGTAACTAACGACGACTGCCTGAAACAGGCTAATGAAACTAGAACATTATATACAACAATAAGACAGAGACAAACATCTTTCTTCGGTCACGTGATGAGAAGAGAGGCATTGGAGAACATCGTAACAACTGGAAAGATCGAGGGGAAGAGAGGCAGAGGTAGACCAAGAGAAGTGATGCTGGATGGATTGAGACGGTGGCATGGAGGAATATCAGCACCAGAGTTGATCCAGAAAACCAAAGACCGAGATCTATGGAGAGCCATGAACGCCTACGCCAGCCGGCACGGCACTTGATGATGATGATGATGGGTTGATCTCATCCCTCCTGTGGTGACTTAAGTGCTTGATTTTGCACCTTGTCCAGCTCTTGTAGTGTGGTTTTTGATGCTGAACACCACGCAGTTGACCCATATTCCAGGTGTGGTCGTATGCTCTGTTGGTAAACTTTGCTAAGTATTTTCGTACTGGCTCCCCATGTGGTTCCACTTAGCTTTCTCAGGATGGCTATTTTCCTTCTGACTTTTGCTACTGCTTTGTTGATGTGCTTTCTCCATGTCAGCTTGCCATCAAATGTTACTCCAAGGTATGTTGGTTCTTTATCTTCTCTTAGGGGTTTTCCATTTATCTGGATGATCCCTGCCTTTTGTTTTGGAGAGAGGGTAAATGTGGTGGTGCTACACTTGTCAGTGTTTATGCTGACACACCATCTATTTGCCCATGCAGCAAATGTATCTACAGCTCTTTGTAGCAATCTGGTGACCACTGATGCATATTCATTTGTGCTCCATAGAACCAGGTCATCGACGTACATTGCCGCTTTAATTCCATGCGGTAGGTGAGCAACAAGATCATTGATGAAGATTAGAAAAAGTGTGGGGGACAAGACTCCGCCCTGAGGGACACCGTGACGCAGTAGTACTTTCTTGCTCTTGAGTCCGTCTATCTGTACTCGGGCTCTTCTGTTGTGCAAGTATGCTTTCACCCATTTGTACATTCTTCCATTGACTTTGCAGTTTCTCAGTTTCTTCATCAGACCTTCTTTCCAGACTTTGTCAAAGGCTTTCTTCAGATCTATCCATGCCGCAAGCACCAGCTTCTTCTCTTGGAATGCATCCTCAATTTCTTGAGAGAGGTAGGTTGTCTGATCTTCCGTAGAGTAGCACTGCCTAAAGCCAGCCTGCTGTGGCACAAGGATGTTTTTACTTTCAATGTACCACTGCAGTCTGTGATTGATGATGCGCTCCAGTGTTTTGCAGAGACAGCTGGTGAGGCTAATTGGTCTGTAGCTAGAGGCAATGGAACCATCTTTCCCTGATTTTAGGAGGGGTATCATGATTGCTTCTCTCCAGGCTTGTGGAACACTGCCTAAGGTCCAGCTGTTATTGAAGATCTGTAACAGCTTTGTTTTGGCCTCTGTTCCTAGGTTCCTGATCATTTCATTGGAGATACCATCAGCTCCTGGTGACTTTCTCATTTTCAGTTTTGATATGGCTAGCTCCAGTTCGCTGATTGTGATGGGTGCCTCCAGAACCTCATGTACTATTTCCTTCTGTCCTGTATGTTGTCGTTTCTCTCGAATCTCTTGTTGTTTCTCTGGATTAATTTTGATATTGCTATCTTGTGCGAATGAGTCCGCAAAATGGTCAGCTGCTTGCTTTCTTGTTAAGATTTTTCCATCTTTATGTAGCGCAATTTTTGAGTTTCTCCCTGTGCCCTCGTCATTAAGCTGTTTTATTAGCTTCCACAATTTCCTTGTATCTCTTTCAAAGTTCAGAGACTCCGTTTTCTCCTGCCAGCTTTTCCGTCTAGCCTGCAGCTTGGCCCTTTGAAATTTGGCTTTTGCATGCTGGAATTTATTGTGGTGCTCTTGGCTGGGTGTGGCCTCTGCTTGCTTTCTACACACTTCAACATCATTATGCAACTGTTCCAGTTCACTACTCCAGTAGGGTTTATATTGTTTACGGGCTCCTCTTGGTACTGTTTCTCGCGCTGCCTGTAGTATGCATTTCCCAAACTCTTCAACTACTTTATTTATGTCTTTCTCAGTGTTCAGGTTTCTAACCAATATGCTGGTGCGATGCTTGTAGATTGCCCAGTCTGCTTTCTTGTAGTTCCACCTCGAGAGGGTGCTGCTTTCACTTACAAGCTCATTTTCTACGGTTAGAAAGACTGGCCGATGGTCACTGCCACCAAGTTGTTTCCCAACAATTCGTGTAATGTTCCACTCCAGGTCTGGTGAATGAAAAGCCAGGTCAGGTGTAGTTGTAGAGTGCCATGATCTCGAGTAGAAAGTATGTGGGTCGGACGGCTTGTTAATCAACATGAATCTATTCTCATCCTGCCAGTCTTCCAGTCTCTCTCCTCTCTGGTCCATGTGATCATAGCCCCAGCTCTGCGAGTGGCTGTTGAAATCGCCACACACAATCATTTTTTCGTTTAGTGGTAGTGTGTCCAGTGCCTGTGGGCGGTCACTTGGACAGTAGTAATTGATCAGATGTAGATCTGTATTACCTGTCTTAAGTTTAAGTGTCTGATACTCAGCCCCTTCCATGTAGACTTTGATTTGGGAAGCCATGATGTTATTTCTTACAAGGGTCAGTATCCCACCTTTTCGCCTGTCCTTTCGGTCAGATCGGTAACACTGGTAGCCTCTGATTTTGAAGGCTATATTTTCATTGAGGTGAGTTTCTTGCAAGCAACATATGCTTACTTTTTCTTGGTCCAAGATTTTTTCTAATTCTATTGTTTTTGTTGCTGACTCCCTCCGCATTCCAGTGCATTATTTTAAGTCTTCGATTTGGTAAGGCCAGTCATCCTATTCTCATGTCCCCTGGCTCCACAGGACATCTGAGAAGGACCTCCAGTAGTTGGAGGTTGGACCCTTTCGAGACATAGGGCCCGGCACTGCACCTGCCTGGGGGTCCAAAGCAGGGCGAGCACCATAACGATTAGCAGTAGTCGACATATTTCATTTTGCGTGATTGCGTGGCATCCTGATTTCTGTGGTGCGCCTCTTGGCTGGTTGCCTCCGACTTCAGCACCTTTCTTTGCTAGAGCAGACTGTGGTCTCACTCGAGTGTAGATGTGTACACGCGCACACACCTGTCTGCGCATGCATGTACGTGCATACACATCTAGAGCATACTGGTTATTTTCCGGCGCCAGAGTTCGCCGTCGCCCCTTCTCCTGTTAGTTTAAACAGGTCCGCCGCGTGAAGGCCAGAACTGATAACTGATAACTGATAACTTCAGTGGATGCCGCCCCCTGGGGCATGGCCGCTCGAGGAACATTCAATCGGTGTGTGGGGGTGCACCAATCACAAAGTTAGTAGCGGGATGGAGAGGGGACAGGGTGTGACAGTCAGACAATCACCGAGATCTGACCGGGCTGTGATTACAGCAAGTCTGTGATGAACGGAGGGGAGCGTAGATAGCCATATTTGGTCGTGGTTGCGCCATTAAAGGGGGTGCTGTTACCCGGGGTCTGCCCTAGATTGCGCCAGCCTGGGGGTCCGGGTAGAGACACATCTGTCCCATCTCCGACTGGAGGAAAACAACCGCCCTCATGGTCCGGACATTATCGGTAGCCGTTGAGAATTATGTTAATGGATTCTCCACTCTTCGACCTGGCTCTTCTGTTCCCTGGTCCGGCGCTGACTGATGGTCGGAGAACTGCGGCCTGGTCCAGGAGGTGAGGTCACAGTGTGACGGGACAGTCCACCTTGTTGCTGGCACACAGCCAGGCCTGGTGGCCTTTGTGTCTTTAGATAGTATTGCATAGCCAGCAGTGACATCCATGTGGTATTGTTTGTCACACACACGGTAGAAGAAGAAGAAGAAGAAGAAGAAGAAGAAGAAGAAGAAGAAGAAGAAGAAGAAGAAGAAGAAGAAGAAGAAGAAGAAGAGGGGAAGGAGAGGAGGGGGAGAGAACGAACGAACGAACGAACGAACAATCTTTATTTTCAAAGAGTTAAGAATTGGGCACGCAGGCCCGACTGACATTCTGCCCTTCTTCTCTAATTCCTCTCATACATTATTTCATTCAACATCACTTATGGAGCTAATCTTAGATAACAAAAGAACAGTAAGCATTAATACGCATGAAATATAAGCAATAATACATGACTCACTGAGGCAATGTTTACCGTGGACATGATAAATACCCAAGGAAGGTAGAAGAAGACGATTATGATTAGAAGTCGGAATAAGACGAAGCAACAGAATGATGTGGATGAGGCAGCAGACGTGGATGAGGTAACAGACATGGATGAGGTAATGGGAGTGGATGAGGTAACAGAAGCGGAGAAATAACAATATTACATCAATGTGAAAACACTAGAACAGTTGTGGCTACTTCCGCCCCCAGCTGTCCCTCCCCCACCCCATGTTACTAAAGTATCGGGTAGGCGAGCAGTTAGATTTCTAATCACGTCTACTCCGATCAGTTTTAAGTGTGAAGACGCCTCCACATATCTACCGCCACGGTGCCAGACTTCGCGCGACCTGCCTTGTTTACGACTGGCCAGGATTTGTTCATGGCGCACCTGTAGTGATAATTCTGGATGTCACGGGGTCACGTGATGTGCTGACGCCTGTAGGTGCCCGCGAGCGAGTGTCTGGCGTTCCAGTCCAGCGCGTGCTGGCGAAAACAAGACATTCCAGGCCAGACATTTGTCTGTTTTATGGCTATCTGTCAGTCAGGAAATATATCAACACCTTGTGCACACGGGGAACTTGGCACAACTGGACGTGGCTGGCGGCGCGCAGACAGGAGCAGAGGGCCCAACAGATAAGTATCAACACATGACAGGCACTCCGGTAGGTTGATAAGTCATGCTGATGTTACGTACAAGTTCAACGTTTATGAGGCAGTGGAAACAGTTCTCTTCCTCTCCAAACGTGATGTCTTGTGCACAAAATAAAGACAGACATGCCATGTCGCAATGACGCGTGTGAAGACAGGCGTAGTCGGTCTCTGGGCGAACCAACAGATCAGGCGTGAGTGTGTCATGCAACTGTCTATATAAACTGTTCAACCCCTACACCGGACAGTTGGACTAAAATGTTGACCTATCGTCCTGGACTTGGGGTCGTAAATTACAAGTACCTCTGAAGTAGGAGTGAGTTCGCCTGATGGCGAGGGACACTGTTAGTAGGGAAAGCTAATCTACACGCACATTCAATCCAGCACTACTAGAAGTAGTGTGTAGTGACTACGCTTGAGTTCAAAACGAGCCAGGGAGCGATCATTATCCTTCTCATAATGAGCATCATCCTTCTCATATTCATCGGCATAATGCTACTGATAATCATCATTACAATCTTTCTCATAATAATGATCATAATCCTCCTCATATCATCATTATCACCCTCATCATCATCCTTCTAATAATCATTATTATCATACCTCTTATAATCATCATCGTCATCATCATCATCATCATCATCATTACTCTACGACCATTCACCCGCTCCTCTGCCCGACTCTGACTACATTCGCTTCCTCTGCACACACACACACACACACACACACACACACACACACACACACACACACACACCGAGGTACGGTAAGACACACCTAGCGGGCAACCAACCCAGCAGTTCAGATATGATCATTGGCCTTTGATCCTCCCTCCCCACCTGAAGACTGTGAGTGCTTCCCGCTCCAGGTCACGCCCTGTACTATTCTTTGTTCTCAGGTGTGCTGGTTGGCTGGTGTAGGTATGGTCTCATCTGCCATCAGAATGTGACCTGACAATGTCCGCTCTATCTGTCACGGCCACCCCCAGCCTCGGCAATCTGCCATCAGACTGTGTTCTGACAATGTCCGCTCTACCTGTCACGTAGTGTAGGTACTATATGTTTACAGAATAACTATTGAGTATACGGTACTATAGTCTGTCCAGAAATGAATGCCTTAATTCACGATCAGTTATTTTGAAAACTGTCTGCTGCATCGTTATGAAAATTTTCCTGTCGTCTTATATTTACCCCTACCCAAGGAATATGTCTTTGATAGATCCAAAAGCAGCTTAAATCACGGAAAGCGGCGACATTTCTTTGATGTTTTGGTGAAAAACTAGTGATTTCTCGCTAACAAAATTGTTTTACAGTAATGCCATGTTCCATTACGCGAGGCTCTTGTCATAAGGCCAATCCCCTGTTCCATGAGGAAATTAACTGTTCAACGCTAATTTTTCCGTGTTATAACGTAATACATTTAATAATGTGCACTTAACCTCTGACCCGTAAATTATATACCGCATATAAACAAACTCTGAAATCTGCTGTCAAATTTCCAGAACAAAAATGTATTTGTCGGGTGGACATGATGATAAGGTTATATGCTAAATCTCATCATGTTCCCTCAGTTGGTTACTGAGATATAGGAATTTTATATTGGGGTAGACAACAGTAAACAGACTACAGCCGTATATGTGTACAGACTAACTGAGCTTGTGGCCTTTGCTTCACATGGCATGTATTGATGTCAGTGGCCAGTGGGTGGACAGTGGGTGGGCATGGGTGTTCAGTGGGTGGACATGGTGTTGGACATGGGTGTTCAGTGGGGTGGACATGGGTGGTTCAGTGGGTGGACAGTGGGTGGTCATGGGTGTTCCGTGGGGTGGACATGGGTGGTCAGTGGGTGGACATGGGTACCAGGTTAATTACTTCAAAATCTGAGTCGATGAGGGGTCAAACACAAGGCCACTGAGTAGCTGGCAGGCGTGCTAGATACTCGGCCACCGCGGCTCCCGTTACATGAAGCAGATCAACACACACCACAACTCTCCCACCACACCTACACACACCCACACCCACACGTGAGGACCCAGCAAATACTCTCTCTAGGTTTCCTGTTTGAATGACCCTCCAGATATGACCCCTAGTCTGCAATAATAATCACAATCGTGGCGCCACCTAGCCACACAGCCCACCCTCCAGTGCCCAAGTGCAAACGTGAGCCTTCTCCCCAACAACCCACGCCTTCCTTCAGATGTCGACGGATGTGAGGGTCCGACTCCATTCCACCCATTCCGATAGACAGATAAGCAGTGCTGGTGTGTACACTTCGAGCAGGCGCAGTCACGCGTCCGTTGTCGGGTTTCTTCACTCAGTTAGAGATTACACACGTCAACCGCTAGCAGGTGTCAATCACTGCCAGTCCAGGCAGCTCTCTGACAGCGCTATCTACACGATATCTGGGCCATATCGCCAACACATCGGCCAGCTCCTTCATGAGTAAATAAATAGAAATAAGGCTAAGACACGCGGCCTGGCAGACATCGCACCGACACCAACTTCTGGAATATTCGCTTCATTCCCTGACTGTTCACGTCACTGTAACACAAAAAACCGCTGCAGACATTCATCTGTTAGTTGCATATTTGTTGCGTGTATGTTGTTTGTTTCGTGTTCAGTTGCACAGCTTCTGATGTTTCAAGGATATCGCTTGTCTTCAGGGCGTGATATATACAGCCTGGACCAGCCTTTCATCTCTATCATCGCCGTCTTCATCGCCAGGGTTGTCCAGTCAAGCGCCCAGCAATGTCAGGGCAGGTCAGAGGGCAGAGGTTAGGGACATGGATGCCGGTGTGGCTGGTTCCAGTGCACAAGGAGACCACGGGTGTGGAGGCACCAGGGTCTGGCTTGAGTCTGTGGTAGAGGTTTGTACACGTCACTTCTCGTGGCCTTGCCCAGAGTAAGTTGTACATGTCACATCTCGTGGCTTTGCCCAGCGCAAGTTGTACACGTTACTTCTCGTGGAGTTGTTGAGAGTATTTATGTACTTGTCACTTCTCGTAGTTAACTGCAGCAAGATTTGAACTTGTCACTTCTCGTGGTCTACCTACAGCAAGATTTGTACTTGTCACTTCTCGTGGTTTATCAGCAAGATTTCTACTCGTAACTTCTCGTGGCGTTACCCAGAGCAAGTTGTACACGTCACTTCTCGTGGGGTTGTTGAGAGTATTTATGTACTTGTCACTTCTCATGGTCTACCTACAGCAAGATTTGTGCTTGTCACTTCTCGTGGCATCCTATAGCAAGATTTGTACTTGTCACTCCTCATGGTTTAACTATCAGCAGATTTGTACTTGTCATCACATCTCGTGGTCTAACTACAGCAAGATTTGTACTTGTCACTTCTCATGGTCTAACTACAGCAAGATTTGTACTTGTCACTTCTCATGGTCTAACTACAGCAAGATTTGTACTTGTCACTTCTCATGGTCTAAAAACAGCAAGATTTGTACTTGTCACTTCTCGTGGTCTAACTACAGCAAGATTTGTACTTGTCACTTCTCGTGGCATCCTATAGCAAGATTTGTACTTGTCACTTCTTATGGTCTAACTACAGCAAGATTTGTACTTGTCACTTCTCATGGTCTAACTACAGCAAGATTTGTACTTGTCACTCCTCATGGTTTAACTGTCAGCAGATTTGTACTTGCCACTTCTCATGGTCTAACTACAGCAAGATTTGTACTTGTCACTTCTCATGGTCTAACTACAGCAAGATTTGTACTTGTCACTTCTCATGGTCTCACTACAGCAAGATTTGTACTTGTCACTTCTTATGGTCTAACTACAGCAAGATTTGTACTTGTCACTTCTCATGGTCTACCTTCAACAAGATTTGTACTTGTCACTTCTTATGGTCTAACTACAGCAAGATTTGTACTTGTCACTTCTCATGGTCTACCTTCAACAAGATTTGTACTTGTCACTTCTCATGGTCTAACTACAGCAAGATTTGTACTTGTCACTTCTCATGGTCTACCTTCAACAAGATTTGTACTTGTCACTTCTTATGGTCTAACTACAGCAAGATTTGTACTTGTCACTTCTCATGGTCTACCTTCAACAAGATTTGTACTTGTCACTTCTCATGGTCTAACTACAGCAAGATTTGTACTTGTCACTTCTCATGGTCTACCTTCAACAAGATTTGTACTTGTCACTTCTTATGGTCTAACTACAGCAAGATTTGTACTTGTCACTTCTCATGGTCTACCTTCAACAAGATTTGTACTTGTCACTTCTTATGGTCTAACTACAGCAAGATTTGTACTTGTCACTTCTCATGGTCTACCTTCAACAAGATTTGTACTTGTCACTTCTCATGGTCTACCTTCAACAAGATTTGTACTTGTCACTTCTCATGGTCTACCTTCAACAAGATTTGTACTTGTCACTTCTCATGGTCTACCTTCAACAATATTTGTACTTGTCACTTCTCATGGTCTACCTTCAACAAGATTTGTACTTGTCACTTCTCATGGTCTACCTTCAACAAGATTTGTACTTGTCACTTCTCATGGTCTAACTTCAACAAGATTTGTACTTGTCACTTCTCATGGTCTACCTTCAACAAGATTTGTACTTGTCACTTCTCATGGTCTAACTACGAGCTGATTTGTTGACTAATATAGAGCACAGCACATCTTGGAGAGTAGCTGGGAGACTAAGTTTATATTCGTCACTTCTCGTGTAGTAGTGGACAACAGGTTTGAGCTCGTCACTTCTGTGAGCTATCTGAGAACAGGTTTTCACTCGCCACTTCTACTTTACTGAAAAAATTGTTTTAAAATAAATAAATAAATAAACGATTTGTACTCGACTCTTCTTGAAGTAGAAGAGAAAGGCAAAAAGCTTGAAAATGAAGAAAACCAATAGACTCTTCCTGACAGAAGTTTCGTTTCCCAAAGTCCTCACCTCTATTTCCGCCGGAAGTCACGTGGGACAGCAGACGCCCATCTTGAAATCATGGCGCTTAATGTGAAAGGAGATCGAGGGGAAAATAAAATAGAGAGAGAGAGAGAGAGAGAGAGAGAGAGAGAGAGAGAGAGAGAGAGTGCGCTCGTGTGTGAGAGAGAGAGAGAGAGATAGAGAGAGAGAGAGAGAGAGAGAGAGACAGAGTGTGCGGGAATGAGTGTGCATGTGTGTGTGAGAGAGATTGGGGATACAGACAGATTAGAGAAGAAACTAACGACTCAAAATTCTGGCACATCAGTTTATTTTTCTGATCTTCATACCCCGTGTTTATACTTATACTCTTACTTTCTCCCTTCCTACTTACCTCTATTTAACGGCATTTCTTTCTCTCCTTCCTTCTCCTTCGTCTACATCGTTCTCTCTCTCTCTCTCTCTCTCTCTCTCTCTCTCTGTCTCTCTCTCTGTCTTTTTCTCCTCTCTCTCCATATCTATAAAGCTCTCTCTCTCTCTCCGCTCCTTCCCCCCCCCCCCCTTCTTTCTTCACTTACTCCCTCTTTAGTATTGTTATGCCGACAGCATTAAGTGTCATTAAGCCACCTACACGCGTTAGATAGAGAAATACGTCCATGGGTATTGATATTCATTTGTACCTTTCATGTTTGTGGTTCATGTGGGTGATGGATCTGGCTAGTGATGGCAACCTACAGACAGGTGTGAGACAGGAGTATGTATGATCTCTATGTTTGTGGTACATGTGGGTGATGGATCTGGCTAGTGATGGCAACCTACAGACAGGTGTGAGACAGGAGTATGTATGATCTCTATGTTTGTGGTACATGTGGGTGATGGATCTGGCTAGTGATGGCAACCTACAGACAGGTATGAGACAGGAGTATGTATGATCTCTATGTTTGTAGTTGATATGGGTGATGGATCTGGCTAGTGATGGCAATCTACAGACAGGTATGTGACAGGAGTATATATGATCGCCATGTTTCTTTAAAGTCCAGAGGCAGGAACCGGAAGAAAACAATCAGGTCCCGAGGCAGGACGCTTGTGTGGGTCTGTGAAGTATCGCACCCATCACATTTGGTAGGACTGAGTGCGCATGGGAATAGGAGTCAGTCTCTCTTACCGGAAATAAAAGCAAGGGTCCAACCCTCACACGTTCGGCAGTCTCCTCACGATCCCGTCAACTTCGCATGATTTTATCCGAGAAGCAGGAGAAGATAACCAACAAAAGATGTATTACAAAAAGTGAGATTGAAGACAACAAATAAATTAGTATTACAACAACTGAGATTGATGAAAAGAAAGGAGTATTACAACAACTGAGATTGATGAAAACAATGAGGTATAAAAGAAAGTAAGATTGAAGAAAACAAATAAAGAAGTAATACAACAAATGAGATTCAAGAAAGCATGACTCAATTAAATCAAGGTCAGACAATGGAGATCTTCTGACCAGTTAACGATAATCAACCCCTTGTTAAAGTTTGTGTTGGAGGGAAGAGTATAGGGGAAGCTGGCAAGAAGTAAATGGCAGATGTGAATGGCCAACGCCAAGAGATAGACTGGGAGACAATGTTGGATTGACAACATCAAGAGATGGGTTTGAGGACATTTGTGTAAGTATCCTTGTGACTCGGGCTCCAAGGTTGTGGGTTCGATTCTCGACCGCGTCCTTCGGTTCACGAGTGCATTTTTTCGGAGACTCCTGAGGGTCGTCGCTTGAGCTATGGAGTTCTTTGTGCGACGCTTTTCGCGCTGCCGAAAGAGACTGAGTCATATGGGATAAAAACGCGGTGCAATTGAGTCGACCCTGTCGACTTTTAAGCGACTTTTTTTTTTATAAGTGCGCCGTGAATATGCAAGACTGAAGATGTTGGAAACTCGTTGTAGCCCACCGTGGGTAGGGAGACGACACTTGTGTTGTAATGAGGTTGATGTTGTGTGTCCATCAAGAATGATGATGATGACCATTCATTTCATCCAGTGGGGTTGAAAGTGTGGAGCCGTGGGTTCTAAGATGTGTGTCCATCAAGAATGATGATGACCATTCATTTCATCCAGTGGGGTTGAAGTATGGAGCCGTGGGTTCTAAAGATGTTGTGTCCATCAAGAATGATGATGACCATTCATTTCATCCAGTGGGGTTGAAGGTAGTGGAGCCGTGAGTTCTAAGATGTGTGTCCATCAAGAATGATGATGACCATTCATTTCATCCAGTGGGGTTGAAGGTAGTGGAGCCGTGAGTTCTAAGATGTGTGTCCATCAAGAATGATGATGATGACCATTAATTTCATCCAGTGGGATTGAAAGGTATGGAGCCGTGGGTTCTAAGATGTTTGTCCATCAAGAATGATGATGACCATTCATTTCATCCAGTGGGGTTGAAGTATGGAGCCGTGAGTTCTAAGATGTTTGTCCATCAAGAATGATGATGACCATTCATTTCATCCAGTGGGGTTGAAAGTATGGAGCCGTGGGTTCTAAGATGTGTGTCCATCAAGAATGATGATGACCATTCATTTCATCCAGTGGGGTTGAAAGTATGGAGCCGTGAGTTCTAAGATGTGTGTCCATCAAGAATGATGATGACCATTCATTTCATCCAGTGGGGTTGAAAGTATGGAGCCGTGAGTTCTAAGATGTGTGTCCATCAAGAATGATGATGATGACCATTCATTTCATCCAGTGGGATTGAAAGTATGGAGCCGTAAGTTCTAAGATGTGTGTCCATCAAGAATGATGATGATTACCATTCATTTCATCCAGTGGGGTTGAAAGTATGGAGCCGTGAGTTCTAAGATGTGTGTCCATCAAGAATGATGATGATGACCATTCATTTCATCCAGTGGGGTTGAAAGTATGGAGCCGTGAGTTCTAAGATGTGTGTCCATCAAGAATGATGATGACCATTAATTTCATCCAGTGGGGTTGAAAGTATGGAGCCGTGAGTTCTAAGATGTTTGTCCATCAAGAATGATGATGACCATTCATTTCATCCAGTGGGGTTGAAAGTATGGAGCCGTGAGTTCTAAGATGTTTGTCCATCAAGAATGATGATGACCATTCATTTCATCCAGTGGGGTTGAAAGTATGGAGCCGTGAGTTCTAAGATGTTTGTCCATCAAGAATGATGATGACCATTAATTTCATCCAGTGGGATTGAAAGTATGGAGCCGTGAGTTCTAAGATGTTTGTCCATCAAGAATGATGATGACCATTCATTTCATCCAGTGGGGGTTGAAAGTATGGAGCCGTGAGTTCTAAGATGGCTGATAAGGCCTATTTTCGCTCGAAATGTTCTTTGACAATGTGGGGAAAGAATGCTTGACGTTCCAGGAGGAGGATCTCCTACAGTGGTTTTTCTGTCCTGCCTTTTCTTCGCAGCTCTTGCAGTCCTGGTTGCTTCACAAGTGACTGCACCCTTGTGTAATGACTTACGCCACGAATTTCGGTCTTTGACAGCAGTCTCCCTAGTGTCATGATGAATTCCACAAGCTTTTAAATGAGATCCACAGTGTCTTTGAAGGGGTTCCTCTGGCCGCCTTAAGAGCCTTTACTACAACGCAGCTCGCCGTAAAAAATATTCGTTTAGGGAGCCTGTGATCTGGCATGCTAGTTAAGACTTACTAGATGACGATAATGAAAATGCTGTTGATGTCGCTAATGATGATGTTGCTAACGAGGATGATGATTATGATGAATAATAATAATGATAATGAAGACAGTAACAGTGGAAATGATGATGACGGTGATGACTCAAATGATGATAATAAAGATAGTGATGATGATGATGATGATGATGATGATGATGATGATGATGATGATGATGATGATGATGATGATGATGATGACTGTATGGTTAAGTGGCGCATGGTGTTTACTATATAAACTGCATACACACACATCACATACACACACGCACAGACCAACAGCAGCAGGCAGACAGTCCAGGCAGGCCGCAGTTTCCCGCCACAGAGCCGCACCGTGCCCCAATCTCGGGCAAGTCTGCAATCTGATTGTTGAAGATTGGATTGAAAAGCTGGACCGGCTTAAAATCGTGCTGGGTGATAAAGTTTTCACAAGCGATCACCCACGACTGATAAACGGAAGCATGGAGAAATCGAGTCCGTCCTTTATCGCCTCCCCCAGCCATTCTCTCTACTCCCCTGTTTATTCCCTGTCTTGCGGGGATGACTAAACACGGTAAGTGCCGGGGATCGTTGTTGAAGGCTGTAGTGATGGCGTCGTGGAAGATGGTGGAGTGGTGGGGCTGGAGATGTCGTTCAGTACATACAAAATAAGATGTCTGGATGGTGGAGTTTTGGGGTTGAGATGTGGGTCGGTGTACATAACATAAGATGTCTGGATGGTGGAGTGGAAGACGAGGCCTGCTACTGTAGTATTCTGAGTTTGATTCTCTGAGCGACTTAAGGCTGGTCTGGTTTTAGACACTAAGACTGACTGTTTAAATGTGGCTGAATAACGGTCTGATAGCCACTTAGCAATAGTAGGCCGGTTGTCAGGAATGGTTGCTTGGTTAGATGACTGGTTGTATGACTGCTTGGTTGCTTGGTATGTTGGTTGTTTGACTGGTTGGTTGATTGATTGTTTGAATGGTTGGTTGACTGGTTATTTGATTAGTTGGTTAATTGGTTGGTTGATTGCTTGGATAGATGACTAGATAACTGATTGTACTGTTGCTTTGTTGTTTGGTAAGTTAGTTGGTTGACTGGCTGTTTGAATGATTGGTTGATTGGTTGTTTGATTGTTTGGTTATTTGGTTGGTTGACTGGTTGTGTGATTGGTTGGTTGATTTATTGGTTAGTTGATTCGTTGGGTGGATGACTAGCTGACTGATTGTATGGTTGCTTGGTTGTTTGATATGTTGATTAGTTGATTGGTTGGTTGATTGGTTGGTTGGTTGGTTGGTTGTTTGATTGGTTGGTTTATTTGTTGGTTGTTTGATTGGGTGGATGACTAGCTGACAGATTGTATGGTTGCTTGGTTGTTTGGTATGTTGATTAGTTGATTGGTTGGTTGGTTGGTTGGTTGGTTGTTTGATTGGTTGGTTTATTTGTTGGTTGTTTGATTGGGTGGATGACTAGCTGACAGATTGTATGGTTGCTTGGTTGTTTGGTATGTTGATTAGTTGATTGGTTGGTTGTTTGACTGGTTGATTTATTTGTAGGTTTTTTGATTGGGTGGATGACTAGCTGACATATTGTATGGTCGCTTGATTGTTTGGTATGTCGGTTGGTTGAATGGTCGGTTGATTGGTTGAGTAGAGCACTAACGTCTGATTGTATGATTGCTTAGTAGTTTGGTATGCTGGTTGTTTAATTGGCTGGTTGACTATTCGGTTGATTGATCGTTTCATTGGCTGGTTAATTAGTTGGTTGGGTAGATAATTGGTAGGTTAGTTGGCTGTATGGTATGACTATCCACTATTGTTTTCCTTACCCACCCAATAATATGTCCTCTGTTTGTGTACATTATTAGTGAAGTCAATTTAAGACTGCACATCTGCATTTTCGCTGAAACAAAAATCAAATTCAGTATTAATTCACTGAGGCCGTTTTCTGGGAGCATCAAGTCATTGGGCGTCTTGCGTTCCGATCAGCCGTTTTGATGGGTGATTAGATTGGGGGGCCAGGCTCCAATCGTGGGCCCTTGATGGTCCGCCAGCACGGGCTATTGGCTCGGCAGGACGATCTGATCTGACGCGATGCGCTGTGGCCAATATGGAGCGAAGAGATAAGACGGCGATCAATAAATCTCCTGATTTTCTTTCATTCTTTCTCCCGTTCGTGTTTCTCCAACTCTTCAGTTCCTTTATACATCCACGTCCTGCTTTTCTTAATCCTGGAACTTTGTGTTGCCTCCACAGAATACGTTTCGGTTCTTTGTTCGTTATACGATCTGATTTCTCACCACACTTTTCTTTCAATCTTCCCTGTTCCGTCTGTTTCCGTCTCTATAAGGTATATATAACAGAGTTTCTCCACCTCATTCTCTTGTCTTCTCTGCCCTTCAAGATCTATGTCTTTGTCAACGCTCTTTACAAACGTTTTGTCTGTCTGTCCGTCTGTCCATCGCTCCTTCCGTCTATCTCTCTGTCTGTGTGTTTTCGGTCCGTCTGTCCGGCCATCCGTCCGTCTGTGCATCTCACGTTTTGTCTGTCTGTCTCTCTGTCTATGTACGTCTCTCTAAATCTAGGAAAAACTACTCTCACAAATATCGAATGTGGTATTTCTATTTGTTTAACCTGTACGCGGAAAATATAATGAGAAATGTCAGAGATGATATAACCAGGGAGCAATATGATGACCTAAATATTGGTGGTCATGAAATACCAGAGATTCGATATGCTGATGATACAGTATTACTATCCACATCACAGAATGGTATGGGACAACTAATAACCTCAACCCAAAAGAATAGTGAACATCACAACCTATGCCTTAACGTAGCAAAAACAAAGATAATCATACAGATAAAGCTACTATGGAGAAAGAACTATATGTTAATGTGGAAAAATTAAAGGTGGTGGAAAAATTTCGAATATCTTGGGTCTTTAATGACTAACAACGGTGACACAATGAAAGAAGTTAAAAGACGAATATCTATTGCTCTTCAAAAACTAAAACAACTGAATAAATTGTGGAGAGGAACAGATAGAA
Organism: Cepaea nemoralis; assembly: GCA_014155875.1. Taxonomy (NCBI): domain Eukaryota; kingdom Metazoa; phylum Mollusca; class Gastropoda; order Stylommatophora; family Helicidae; genus Cepaea; species Cepaea nemoralis. The sequence goes on from JACEFZ010005757.1 coordinate 231,849, forward strand.
CTACAAAAATTAGATTTTTAAAAGCATGCATCTCTTCCATTGCAGTGAGACTGTGAGACCTGGACACTCGTACTAAACAAGCTGAACAGGACATAAATGCCTTTGAATATAAATGTTATAGACTAGTTCTAAGAATATCTTGGATACAGAAAAGAACAAATGCCATCCATACGAAAAGAACTGAATATTGAAGAAGGTTGGATACCTTGTTTCCCCGCATATCCTTTGCAGGACATTGCAGTCAACACCAACATCGTTCAGCTGATTGTTGATGTATTGGCAAGTTAGTTAGTTAGTTAGTCGCGGTTCCAACTTCACGGCAACGGGTCTTCCCCATTATGCTCCATTCCTGTGCCAATGAATATCACACAAAATGCTCCTCACTGCCCCATGTGAACAATGGAATAGACAGGAGTATCGGCAAGCCAACAGCCCGCGCAGGTACACTGTGCATAATGCCGCCGCCAGAATGCCAACACAAAAGTCCTCCACGAGAAATACAGTTCATTGTCGATGGAAACGGCAGTCACCAGAAAGACTTCATTGACCCGGGTTGTATCCCATATGGCTCGGTCTCTTTCCGCAGGGCAACCTGCCGAAAGCGCCCCACAAAGCACGAACTCCGTAGCTCCAGCGACGACTCCCGGTGAGTCTCCTGAAAAATGCACTAGTGAACCGAAAAGACAACAACCGGCCGCCATCGTTCCGAACATGCAGTCCACGCTACAAACTGCGAACAGGTGTAAAAGCTTGTGAAATTCACAGCTCACAGTGTCGCGCCACGCACTCACTCAGTAGCATGGGCGACGGAACCATATCCTCCTCAGTCGCCTCTTACGACGTGCATGGTAGGCAACAGTGTTACTATTCTTTGCTCGCCCGTATGGGCCCCGGCAACACACGGGCGTGTCTTGGCAAGCTTACGTTCAGTAGTTTGCCATTGCTTTCTGGGCGACCAGCTCACATGCCCCATAAGTAACCAACGTGGCACGATCCGCTACCGATTCTCGCGCATGGTTGTTAATCACGTGGATATACGAGATTACGGAGAAAGACGTTAAACTCTAGGCCAGGGAGACCAGGCAGGTTGGCTACTAATGACGATAAAACAAGGAAGATTGAAATAATTTGGTCATTTGAAACATCATGCAAATGTGGAGAGAACAATCATGGAGGGGTATATACCTGGGAAGAGAGGAAGAGGAAGGCCAAAGAGAAGATGGATGCAGGATGTGGCGGATGATCTCCAGATGGGTGTATAAGACGCGGGACATCTTGCTTATGATCGAGAAGTTCTCCGGAAGGTTATGGGAGCGATGATCTGCAAGGGACATGCTACTAATTAATTAATTAACATGATGGATCAGTGGTTCTCAACCTTTTTTGGTCCGTTCCCCCCGTCACCATATTTTTAGGACGTCATTCTCCCCCCCCCCCTCACCATATTTTTAGGACATCATTCCCCCCCCCCCCCCCTTACCAATTTTTAGAACGTCATTCCCCCCTTTTGTATTTCCTCCCTAAAAATTTCCCCCTGCCCCTACACAGTATACGTAATAATTGAAGCTAAATTTAATAGCACATACTAAAACAAGTCTAGACATGTACATAAAATGTGATTTGCGGATCTACTTACGTTATAAAATGAATTTCAGAAGGGTGATGCGTACAGAAGCGTAAAGTATGAAAGGAAAAACAACATCAAGTAATCGGTTCTTGTATTAACGCGATCTTGAAATAATCTTCATTCCCCCCCCCCCCCTGGAACCCCCAAAATTCCCCCCTGGGGGGGGGGGAATTCCCCACCGGTTGAGAACCACTGTGATGGATGGATGGATGGATGTCTATGTTTAAGAACACTTGGTCAGAACGTCATCAAAACATGTGTGTCTCATAGTTTATGTCCATATCCCATACTATCCATCCATCCATCCATCCACCATGCCGATAAGGGTGGGCGATGATGTTTTGCCATCTCACTCAATCACTAGAGTCGTGGATCAGCTCGGTGGTTCTGTCTCAACCATGCCACGTGGTCAAGCCATCCAGGTATTTACTTCTCGGTCTTCATATACTTCTCAATATATACAGAAAAGACATCAGAGTTATACAATTGCATCCACAACAGTAATGATTCCAGCTGGATCGAAAGCTAGTAAATAAACTCTCTGGGATGGATCTATATATTCATATCTGACTGTTTACACACCTCCGGCCACACATATCCTATCTGGCAGTTTGGCAGCTGAGCTGTACTCAACCTGTGTAGTAAAAGAGCACCTTTCAGAACCGCACTGTACCTCACTTTTGTGCCTTCTTGACAACAGAGGGGTTGTGTTTATTTTATCATTTAGTGTTTTTTCTTTATATCTGTATGTGTTGTCCTGTCCTTGAAAAAGATACTTAGAATAGAAACTTCGGCTTGTCCTCTGTTTCCTATACTATTGTTGTTGTTTTTTTTTTTTTAATATTTGTATTTTATACCTTCATTATTATTATATATTTGTTGATTGTTTCTTGTTCTTGGATAATTTTCACTCCGTTTCACGTTTATGGAGTGCATTGTACGGTATGTACACTTTATTTGTGTTTTGTATGCTTGCTTGCTTGAGTTCGTTGGCTTGAACTCCAGCGTGAAGTCCTGTATGTCGGATGAAGACATCCTGTTGTCCAACATTAGTGTGATGTCATACAGGACCTGAGGTTTGCGTGAGTATCCGTTGTCCCATGTCTGGGTTATTGGTGTGCAGAGTGGTGGTTCCTCACCGTGCAGACAGACACTCTCCGACTTCAGAGGAATCAGCGATCCTACTACGTTAGCCAAGACCCTGAAGGGACCTGTTGCCCAGGACGCACGACTAGGAGCTACATTTACCTAATAGTTTGTACGTCAGCTGTAAGCATTTCACAACCTGACATCTGTACTGGGTGACATAAATGATGGTGTGTGTGCGTTCGCGTAAGTGTGTGTGCGTGTGTGTGTGCATGTGCGTGTGTGTGTGTACGTGTGTGTGTGCGTGCTTGTGTGTGATAATAATTAACAGATTTGTTGATCGTGTTCACAGATTTCACACACAGAGAAGAGAAAGCGATCATTCAATACACAATATTCACAGGAATGGCCTCTAATAAATCCAGAAGGAATGACCTGGAAGTAGAGCGTGAAGCTACAAATGTGACATTTCCATTAAAGAGTGGACATATCAGAGCTGGCAGGAAGCACACAACACAAGCCTGCATGTAGCATGTAAGTACGTCACGAAGAATGGACGGCTAGTTTGTCAAATAGTGACAATGGCGTGGTTATTAATGTACTACCATAACTTTTAACATCACGTGCGGTGACATCAACAGTGACAGAGACATCGACAGTGACAGTGACATCGACAGTGACAGTGGCATCGACAGTGACAGTGGCATCGACAGTGACAGTGGCATCGACGGTGACAGTGACAGTGGCATCAACAGTGACAGTGACAGAGACATCGACAGTGACATCGACAGTGACAGTGACAGAGACATCGACAGTGACAGTGGCATCGACAGTGACAGTGGCATCAACAGTGACAGAGACATCGACAGTGACAGTGGCATCGACAGTGACAGTGGCATCGACAGTGACAGCGGCATCGACGGTGACAGTGACATCAACAGTGACAGTGACAGAGACATCGACAGTGACAGTGACATCGACAGTGACATCGACAGTGACAGAGACATCGACAGTGACAGTGGCATGGACAGTGACAGTGACATCGACAGTGACAGTGACATCAACAGTGACAGTGACAGAGACATCGACAGTGACAGTGACATCGACAGTGACAGTGGCATGGACAGTGACAGTGACATCGACAGTGACAGTGACATCAACAGTGACAGTGACAGAGACATCAACAGTGACAGTGACATCGACAGTGACATCGACAGTGACAGAGACATCGACAGTGACAGTGGCATCGACAGTGACAGTGACATCAACAGTGACAGTGACAGAGACATCGACAGTGACATCGACAGTGACATCGACAGTGACAGAGACATCGACAGTGACAGTGGCATCGACAGTGACAGTGGCATGGACAGTGACAGTGACATCGACAATGACAGTGGCATCGACAGTGACTGTGACAGAGATATCGAAAGTGACAGTGGCATCGACAGTGACAGTGGCAATGGCATCGACAGTGACAGTAACAGATACATCGACAGTGACAGTGGCATCGACAGTGACAGTGACATCGACTGTGACAGTGACATCGACAGTGACAGTGACATCGACAGTAACAATGACAGAGACATCGACAGTGACAGTGACATCGACAGTGACATCGACAGTGATAGAGACATCGACAGTGACAGTGGGATCGACAGTGACAGTGTCAGTGGCATCGACAGTGACAGTGGCATCGACAGTGAAAGTGGCATCGACAGTGACAGTGGCATCGACAGTGACAGTGGGATCGACAGTGACAGTGTCAGTGGCTTCGACAGTGACAGTGGCATCGACAGTGAAAGTGGCATCGACAGTGACAGTGGCATCGACAGTGACAGTGGCATCGACAGTGACAGTGACAGTGGCATCGACAGTGACAATAACAGTGAAAGAGACATCAACAGTGACAGTGGCATCGACAGTGACAGAGACATCGACAGTGACAGTGGCATCGACAGTGACAGTGGCATCGACACTGACAGTAACCGTGACAGAGACATCGACAGTGACAGTGGCATCGACAGTGACAGTGTCAGAGCCTAACATGGGATAGCTATGCAGCAACATCGTTACGACACCCGGCGGACAAGAATTGTCGGCTGGCAAGATTGTTACCTGACACGCGACCAGCGGTCAGGCTGACGACAGACGCACGCAGGCCACGTGACGCCACTAGAGCGGTGGGCAGTTTGCGTGCTAGCCTGAGACCGAGCTGGGACCCTGGAAACCTGGAAGGGGGGGCCG